>SNQJ01S0071262.1:0-20771 GCA_010110895.2 Picea sitchensis | reverse complement strand
AGCCCCTCTTCCCACCTTCCAGCCCCTAATCCCTTGCCCACTCTGTGGAATCTTAGTCCCCCATCACTCATTCATCGTGGTCGGTCTGGACACGGCGGTGTTTATATTTTTATTAATAATGTGCATAGATACATGTACAAAATCAGGCTCTTGGCCTTCAACACTTAGGCTCTTTGGCCTAATAATAACATAAGCCCACCATCTCATATTAACTTGGCTCACCAACCTATAAAAAACATAATTACAATTCATTTCATAAACATGATTTACAATGGGGCTCGGCCTTGGGGACATTACAATCCCCCTCCCCTTATTTTTTCACTGTCCTCAGTGCAACTTTCCACTGTCTTTGCAAGCTTTTCAAAATTTTCAAAAAGATGCGGGTACTCTGCCCGCATAACATCTTCATGCTCCCATGTCGTGTCCTCAGGACCGTACCAGGTCCACTGGACCTTTACAAGCCCTATAGCTCGATTCCGGAGCTGTTTTTTTTCTTGTCCAATATGCGCACATGATGCACTTGCAGGACACCTTCTGTTCCACCTGAACCACATTCTAGTCAATAACATGATTAGCATCAGATATATATTTCTTAAGAAATGAAACGTGAAACACATTATGTACAATCATAGATGTAGGTAATGCAAGCTTATATGCAACTGGCCCAATCCTTTCTAGGATTTCAAACGGTCCACAAAATCTTGCTGCCAACTTGGCGCAACTTCCCAGCTTCAAGGAACTCCTATTAGTTTTCACTTTCAGGAAAACATGATCACCCACTTTGAATTCTCGGTGGGTTCTATTCTTATCAGCATAACTTTTCTGCCTATCCTGGGAAGTTTTTAAATTCTGTTTAATTTTTATCATTTGGTCCTCCATCTCCTTGAGCAACTCTGGCCCAACTACTTCTCTATCAGCTAGATTATCCCAACTCACTGGAGTGTTGCACTTTCTTCCATAAAGTTCTTCAAATGGGCTCATCTTCAATGATACATGATACCCATTATTGTAGGCGAATTCTACCAAATGCAGGTACTCTTCCCATCTTGATGGTTTGTCCATCACATACATTCTTATCATGTCTTCTATTACTCTGTTCACCCTCTATGTCTGTCCATCAGACTCAGGATGATATGTTGTACTAAAATTCAGATTCGTTCTAAATCCTTTGAACAGTCCTTTCTAGAAATTCAAGGTGAATTTCAGGTCCCTATCAGACACAATCATTTTAGGAATTCCGTGCAAGCGTGCCACTTCTTTTAAGAAGATGTCAGCAACATCTGTTTCCTTGTGAGTGGTTTTCAGTGGAATAAAATGGGCAGCTTTTGTAAGCTTCTCCACCACAACCATGATCGAATCCTACTGCTTGCTTGTTCTAGGAAATCCTGTAATAAAATCCATGGTCACCACTTCCCACTTCCACTCAGGAATGGGCAAAGGCTACAACAACCCTGCTGGGTGCCTATGCTCAACCTTAACTTTCTGGCACTCCATACATATGGTGATGTATTCAGCGATCTCTCTCTTCATACCCAACCAAAAGTAATGGATTTTGACTGCTGCCACATACGTCACGTTATGCATTTCTTTTAGAATCACAAGTTTCAATTCCTGGACATTGGGTATATACACTCTGTCTTTATACAGGAGTAATCCATCAGCTTCCAAGGTGTAACTTTCCTTTTTCTATGGTCTCTCACGTTGTTGTAGCTTTGCTATTAAATCTCTGTACTACAAATCAACATTTGCAGCTTCCAAAATTCTACCTTTGATATCAGTCATGTACATGCTAATGGATGTAGCATGTAATTCATGCAGTTTTCTGCTGAGTGCATCAACCACCTTGTTTTCCTTTCCCTTGATATGCTTGATATCAAAGTTGTATTCGCACAGAAACTCTAGCCATCTACTTATTCTAGCGTTTAAAGTCAGTTGATCAAACAAATATATCAGACCGTTGTGGTCTATTCTCAATTCAAAACTCCTTCCCATGAGGTAATGTCTCCATTTCCTCAGAGCATGAATGATTGCTGCCAACTCCAAATCATGAGTGGCATAATTCTTTTCATGCTCTTTCAGCTTCCTCGACTCATAATAGATTACAAATCCATTCTGGCTGAGAACTCCTCCCAACGCTTCCTTACATGCATCTGTGCACACCACGAAATCCATATTTGGATCTGCAATCCTCAAGATTGGAGCGCTGATTAACAGCTGCTTCAATCACTGGAAACTCTTCTCACACTCTTCAATCCAATGAAACTTTTCTCCTTCTTTTGCAAGGAAGTGATAGGGTGAGCTATCTTTGAGAACCCTGTGATAAACCTTCTGTAATAGACTGCTAGACCCATAAAGGATCTAACTTCCACCACATTCCTTGACACTGACCATTCTCTGATGGCCTCAACTTTACCAGGATCCACGACGATCCCTTCTTCTGAAATAATGTGCCCCAAGTAATGGATCTGCCTTTGGTAAAATGAGCATTTGCTCAATTCGGCATATAGTTGGTTTCCTCTCAACACTTGCAGCACCAATCTCAGGTGTTGTTCATGATCTTCCTCTGACTTGGAATACACCGAGATGTCATCCAGGAAGACTATGACAAACTTGTCTAAATAGTCCTTGAATACACCATTCATCAAGCACATAAAAACAACAGGCGCGCTTGACAGTCCAAACGGCACCACTGTGAAGTCGTAATGACTGTACCTTGTTGTAAAGGTGGTCTTGCTGATGTCCTCATCCTTTATTCTTACCTGGTGATATCCTAATCTGAGATCTATCTTCAAAAATATTTTCACACCCTTCAACTAATCGAAAAGATCATCGATCCTCGGCAGAGGCTACTTGTTCTTGACAGTTACCTTGTTCAGCTGTCATAAATCAATACACAGCCTCAACATCCCATCCTTCTTCTTCATGAACAGGATCGGGGCACCCCAAGGTGACATGTTGGGGTGAATGTACCCCTTCTTTAGAATCTCTTCAAGTTGCAACTGCAACTCTTTCAGCTCTGACGTACTCATTCTATAAGGAGCTTTCGAAACTGGAGCTGCTCCAGGCATCAAATTTATAGAAAAATCGATGTCTCTCTTCGGAGGTAGTCCAGGTACCTCTTGAAATATGTCCTTGAACTCTGTGAATACCTCATGGTATCCAATCTTTTAGAGTTAATCTCTGGATGCTTCCTCCATACGGGATGCAAATAATTGACAACCTTTCTTGTAACACTTCTTCAACTGCATGGCTAAGATTTCTCTAATAGCCACAGCCCTAGGAATTCCTTGGAATGTTTTCTGATTTTCCTCCTCATCCAGGCATGTAAACTTCTTGTTACAACAGTCCAGAAGGGCATGGTGTTGGTCCAACCAGTCCATCCCAATTAAGCAGTCGTAAGAACCTAAAGGTAGAATATTCAAGTCAGCCTTCGTGCTCAATCCATTCATGTCTACAAAATAAGACTTAATCAACTCAATGACCTTCCTCTCGGTTCCTGTAGCCAACTGCACTAACCAATACTTTTCATGTTTTCTTCTTGATAAATGCAAACTTTCCACCCCCTAGGGTCTACATAACTATGGCTAGCCCTCGAATCAATTAAAATAATAATTGATTGGTTGTTAATCATACCTTCCACTTCAATCATGTGTGATTGAAATTCTGCTTGCTTGTCATCCAGGGCTGCGTAGATCCTTGGCATCATGCTGCCCATGTCTTCCATGGTTTCAGCTTGCTAAACATTGTGGACGGTTCTTGCTTTATCTTTTCTGTGGGGGCAGTCTCGGTACCTATGGTTTGCTTTACATCCCCAACACGCCATAGGTGGCGGTCTGGGCATTTGTTCATCCACTTCAGCCTTCCTGGGCTACCTAAAGGATGGTTGTCCCTGAGGGTTATTTCTGAAAAAAGGAGGCTTGTTTCCCTTCAGCCTGTGCTGTTTTTTGAACTTCTTTTGATCATCCCAAGCCTTCCGAAAATTAGGCCTTTCTCTTTTCTATTCATACAAGCATTTTTCCCTTCTTTTTGTTTCTTCCATAGTCTTGGGATCATCATACTGGATTTTGTCACTAATGGAAGGTGGCAGTTCACTCAGATATATATGAATCTTGACAACCTCATCTTTGATGAACGGAACATACTTCAGTAGTTCCAAAAACATTTGTTCGTATTCATCGATGGTCATGCTTCCCAGCTTGAGTTCGAAGAACTCCTTCATCTTTCTATCATAATATCTTTTGGTCAGGTATTTCTTCTCGAAATACCTCTTGAACTCCTTCCAAGTGATATCTTTCTCCCTAATGTGCTACACCTGCACAAGCTGATCCCACCACATGGAAGCTTTTCCTTTCAATTGATACATCACAATTCTTCCTTTTGCATGAGGGGAATAATTCTATAGTTGGATATATTTCCTCATGCCAAGCAACCATGTTTCGACATCTTCCTCCTTCTTATGTTCTCCATCAAATGTAGGAGGCTTAATCTTATTCATCTCCCCTTTCAATTCATCCATCCCAGATCTCCTGTTCTTTCTGGTAGGAGATGGGATTGAACTACTATGTGCTTCCTTACCGGAATGCTTTGGGGAGTGACGATGATGTCTGCTACCACTCTTCGATCTTCTTCTCCTCTCAGGGGTCCTGTGACTCTCTGTCTTACTTGAGCCACTCCCCTTCTCCAATTTCCTTTCTATTCATTCCAGGCTCTTCAACATCTTTAAGTTGAATTCACCTTGCTGATCCTTGACCCTCATGAGATTTTGGCTATCAGCTCAGCAAGCTTGGGCATATTTCTCCAATATTTCAATGAGTTTCATCATATGTCCTTCCTTATCCATCTCTTTTTCGTTCCCATTAGAGTTTGATCCTTCGATTCCCAAGTTGACATCCCTTCTTACCCTTTCGTCCTCTGTTTCAGAGGCAATCTATACCTCTTCCATTTGTATACTCAGTTGTCCTGACACCCATTGAACTCTGCACACACAATGTGCATTTAATCGGAGTTTGTCAGGCCTTATCCTTTAACAAAATCACAATATTCATAAACCAACGAGAGTGAGAAAATGTTTTGACTTCACAAAGTTTTCTAAGCTGTAACGGCTCTCCAAATTTTGGGACTTCGGGACTTTGGGTTTCGGGGTTTTGGTCCATGAGGCTTTCACACTCGCTTTTGGGACTTCTGTCTTCGGGGTCTCAGTCCATGAGACTCTCAACCCCTTGCCACTCCAACTCCTAAATTCTGAAATTTTGATTTACTTTACTCTCCAGGCCCAGAGTACAGCTGTTGCACTTAATCACAGTGGCGTGTGGCACGTTCAGGAAGGTTCACATCACCTTCGATGATGTCATTGGGTCCCACCATTCTCGCTTGTCTTCTCGACTCACTGGTACATGGTGCACACCCATGTGTCCACATCCATTCCAAGGCAATCCAACGGTTAGACTTCTCTCCGATCTATGGCATAGATCTTTTCGGCGTTTCGAGGTTTCAACATTGGGAGTTCATGCATACCCATATCTTGAACTTCTGTTTGCCGAAATTTTGAAATTACGTTCTATTCTTCCACCTGATCTGATGGTCACTTACGATCTACGGTGTAGATCGTTTCAGAATTTCGTATATCGCGATTTCCGCGTTCCTGTGCAAATACAAAGGGTTTTTAAACCCTGCGCACATTTTCCAGGTCTGACAGTCACGGGGGTTATCCTTCCTCCCAAACAGATCCTAAGGCTCCAACACTTCTGGTGTGGAGCCCTCTCTCCCTGTGGCCATATGCCACCCCGAATGGGGTTTCATAACACTGCTACACCTCCTGAGCTTGGTAACATGGTCAAGTAACTCCTTGACACTCAGGAGCATTCAAAGGTATGAAATTGGTTCTCCATACATAATTTCTCTTCAAATCCTCGGTCCAAAGACCACTCAACTAGCCCATCTAGGCTCAGCGTCGAAACCTTGGCTCTGATACAAAACTGTAACGTTCCCAACCATCAACCCCATGGTAGGTCCAACATTACTACATTGAATAACAATCTCATAATTAATTCTATATATAAGACGTGCATTTAAGCAAATGAAACACATTTAAAATCAGAGTAACCATAAGAATTACTACTATTATAAATAATCAATGGCTTTAACATTAGTTTGTATGCATAGCAGAATAAATGGTAAATATAAATACACAGACATGAAGAAAAGTAATTAAAACATCATCTGGTACTTATCTTTGAAACTGTGGTAATTACACCAACCAGGTGCAACCCTTCCACGAACCTCCCAGCCTTAGACCACACTGCTCATCAAACTCAGTAGTGGGTCATCCTCGAGCTGGGACTAAGCTCCATCCCCAAGGCAAGGAATCCTAGGCTAGGCTGAGGTTACAGGGAAAACACACAGTCACAAGGAAGGAATTTTCTCCCAGGAACCACTCATACTCATTGCCATAGACTCTCCTTCCCCACATGCCTATTCCACCCCAAGAGTATACACCTTTTCTTTCACCTAGACAGTCCTTCGGCTGCTAACCTCCCTTGCCTTGGGTTTCAGCAACATTCTGGACAAGAAGTCTCTGAGCTCTGTGGCAGCTACAGGGTTCCTTCCAGGAGTTCTCTCCTTCCTCTACGCACTCTCTCACATGGAGAGAGTTTCTCATAGGCCAAGAAATCTGTTCTTCCAACTTCAATCACCTCTCTCACCTGGAGAGAGTGTTGTACAAACTGGCCAACAAGCTACACGCAGTCCAGCACTGCGTGACCACAACAACCAACGGGGAAAACAAACACGGGCTTTCCAAATAGGCTTAGCAATGACAGGATGGTCTCACAGTTATGGATTTGGGACATAGACTCCACACACAGGCTCAATCTGCTCAAACAGAGGATGCATTGGATTTTCCAGAAATCAACACAGGCTATCCCTGAAATCAACACACAGACTTCACCCCCTCGGTTTTAGAATGGCACCGGGTCTCTTGCAGGGGTCAGACGGGTTCACACCCCGGCAGTCGAGGGTCAAATGGTGGAGGAACCCCCAACACGGCTAGTCTCAGACGCTTTATTTTCATGCACCTGGGTTGACACTTGTCACCCATGCAACTGCATGCGTTCCTTCCATTTGGAAGTTACTTGTCCTTCCAAAAGAACTTTGGATAAAACATATTATTCACATTCTTTTTGGAATAATATTAAAATATTATTCCCAAGGCTTAAGCCCTTAAGCTTAGCCCCTAGGATCAACACTTAGCCCCTCTTCCCACCTTCCAGCCCCTAATCCCTTGCCCACTCTGTGGAAGCTTAGTCCCCCATCACTCATTCATCGTGGTTGGTCTGCATGCGGTGGTGTTTATATTTTTATTAATAATGTGCATAGATACATGTACAAAATTAGGCTCTTGGCCTTCAACACTTAGGCTCTCTGGCCTAATAATCACATAAGCCCACCAACTTATATTAACTTGGCTCACTAGCCTATAAAAAACATAATTACAATTCATTTCATAAACATGATTTACAATGGGGCTCGGCCTTAGGGACATTACAATAAACATGTCTAGGTTAATCCTAACCTTATTAGTTATCCTAACAGGAATAATTCATTGGTTTAGCTCAAGGAAGTTCCCTAGACTAAAGGTCAAAAAGTTTCCATTAAGAAGTCCTATGAAGCCCTTGATTTTTGAAGGCAGGTAAGAAGATTGACCCAGAGCAATTTAAATGAGTTGACAAACTTTGATTCTTTTTCAAACAGATATCTTCCTGAGTGTATTGCATACTCATTCATTTCCCTCACTTCAAAATATATATATATAAAATATTGAATACGGACAGATGGTGAAAGGCAATTCAATATTGATTGCCCCCATCTAGTTCAAAGAGATGAAGAAAGGAAATTCATGCTTATTGATTTCCCTCATCTCAACATTTAAATGCTTGCAAAAAATGAAGTGGTGAAAGGAAATTCAATGTGGGAAGTCGGATAACTTCACCGGGGTACTGAACAGGCTCGCTGGCAGTGAAGCAATATCCTCGTATCTGATAAAAACTGTTATACGTGAGTTAAAAGATACTCTGGTAATTTCTCTTCTTTTCAGATGGATTTTATCATAGGTTTCTAAGATCTCCTTACTAGACACAGTGTAAATACTTACCTTGATGCAAACAGAATCATGAGAAGCCTGATAAGATGGTTAATTTGGTTTTGATTATCTTACACAGATTTGAGGTCAGCGTCAAGATAAGAAATCTATTGAAACCTAGCTCGGGATAGTCAAAATTTTTGTTTTTGAAGAGTTTTCAAGGTTAACGTTGAGACCCTGATCTTGTTCGGTCTTTCTCATTATTTGTCTCACAGAGCCAAATCTTTGACTCCATTACCCAATGAAGGAACTTGGTCTACATGTTCTTCTCGTCCCATAAGAAGACGAGATCCCTAGATGGAGCCTAATGTTGACAAAAGTTTAATTTTGTCCTATATTTGAAAACCAAATCTTCATCTTTTCCTAAGTCATGGAGCCGCCCTTAGTCTAAAAAGGGGAAATCATAGCTTTCCATTCCTTTTCGGGTTTTCAAGATTCAAATTTTTCTCTAAGTATAATCTTCAACCATCTTATTTTCCTGGTGCTGAAATCCTGAAAATGTTTAGCTTATTAAAAAAATTTAAAGGGGAAAGAAATAAAGGTTGCCTTTTCTGTCGCTTTCCACAAAGCTCTCTTTAAACTTGTTATTAGTTAGGTTCCTAAACGTAATTATCATTCCCTTAATCTTTCGCAATTCGGTTTTTTCCTTCTACCGAAATGCTTTCGAACTCTCAACCGTCAAACTCCCGATCCTCATTTTTCTTAAAAATTTAAAAGGATAATTAATTATTTACCTGGATTAATTAAAGCCCTAATACGTGTCTTAGCACCTCACTAATCTCATCGCAATTTCGTGATCCGAGGATTGCTTATGACTTATCCCCTGATGTTAGGATATCCGAAGTTCTGAAACATGAAATCACGTTTTCCCTAAACAAGATTTAAGATTAAGGTTAATTTGTTTTTAAAACAGGATTAGTGATAATTAAACCACCTTTCGCATTTCAGGAATTGAGGAAGGCGGTGATTTTTGAAACTCCAGTTTCGAAATTGCCGATATATGACAGCATTAATAAAGGATAAATGAAGATTTTTTCGACATGAAAGTGTATCTCCAGGCATATCTTTCCATTGAAAGGCATTAATTTTTCATCGTCTGTGTCTATACACTCGTTATAACACAAAATTGAAAGTTAATAAAGTCTTATATTTTGAACTTCATAGTTATCCTTTACATATGCAGCATCGCATTTATCTAGTTTTATACACACTTTCTCTGTAAACAGGTCTCTGATCCAGCACAGGTATCATGGCACCTAAGAAGGCACCCAAGAAAAGTGAAGAAATTGCAGAAATCTCGAGTCTAGATGGAGACGTTATATCTAATAGAACACCGCATGCCATCGATTCCATAAAATCCTGGAGGAAGATTTTCTAGACTCTAGATTATGAATTAAAAAATTTCCATGATGACGCTGACAACAAGCTTCAAGCTATAGTGGAGTCTGAGCTCCACAAAATAGCTACACGGCCGTGGCTTACGACTTATAATGACATGATCAGTTGGTCCTTAGAGCGAACTGATGTACAAGCAAGGATCATTCTGGACAACCGAGGGGTCGTCGTCGACTCTTTCAGACCGAAACATTTACAAGTAATGTATAAATTATCTCCCAGTCCCAAGTATGTTTATAATAAAGATTTCATGAGTAATTTTCAAAGGAAAGAATGTTTTGAGTTAGACCAAATGTATCCCGACTTAATAAAGGATTGGTGGAGAAACGAGGGAAAATTCAGGGCTGACACCCATGGTATTTACGCAACAGCCTCATTGAATGAGTATATGATTTATGTGGAGATGATGTTATGTAGACTTTTCGGTAAGAAAAGTCCCACCCATTTCCCTGCATAATGGGTACCTCTTTTGCACGAGGCAGCTGAAGGTTACAACTTGAATTGGGATAATATTTTATCCAATAACATGGAAAAGGAGGTCATGGACTATTAGAGTACAAGATCAGAAGGTCGACCAATAGCCTTTTATATGTCGGCATACATCATGGATGCTATATGCTTCTTGACTCCTTTCCCTTTGATGAATTGGAGTTGGAATCCGACTTACCCGGAGCCAATTCACAAATATCATTCTAAACTTTGGGAAGAAAATGTCAAGGACTCATTCTATTAAATTTGTCATTGCATTGTGATACTACTACATTAGATGTTGTATGGCTATGCGCCTCTCCACATTTCAGATTTGGTCACAGGAAACCTCAGGGAAGTTGCTGACTGGTTCATTGAGGATAATTTTTCATACATCAGAGTTTTCAGGTGTTCAATTCCCCCACATGCCCTCCTGAAATTTCTCCCTAACAGACTGGTGTGTAGGGAGGTAGCTCATCAAATAGTAACAGGTGGAATTGGGATAGAACTAAAAATGGCTCAAAAGAAATTTTGGCCAGTTTTTCTCGTTCAGATTGGGAAATTTTCGTTGCTCAACTTAGTTCATTCCAAAGTTGAAGCGACAATGCTAGAGAAGGTTAAATTGGTAAACCTCGAGCACAGTAAGCACGATCCCTACCAATTAGTGGGAAAACACATGGCCCACTGTAATATGAAGGCTTATGAACATGATAAGTCCCCTTGTGATGACTTGTTCAAAGGGACTAAGACCTATGAGGAAGTGTTATAAAGAGTACAGGCACTATCGTCCAACTTGCAAGCTAGTTTTCAGATCTTCTAGAAACACAGACGAAGCGGTCTGCCCAAAGTACTGCAAGGTGAAGCAATTACCCTTCCTCGGGAACAAGAAGATACTCCTTCAGGTTTCAGATGAGAAACACAAGATAAAGTCAATCCTGAAGAATTTCCTCAGGAGACTGAAGGGTCTTAACTAAATGAAGAGGCCTTACAAATAGAAAATCCAGATACGGAAGCAGAGAGGAGGCCCAGAACACCTCCCGATTCCAGTAAGTCCACTCCTCCTTCATCACCTGCTGTTGATGTCATTATACTTGAGGCTATGGGAGAAACAAGGTCTACAGAACTAGGAAGTTCCATAACTTCCTTAACTCCTTTACAGTCAACCTTTGGACTCCCATAGATGGGAGATATATTTGTTGGTGACCTCACCCCCATTTCCAGAAATGTGATCCCTCCTTCCGATTATTTTTTCAGCAAGAAGAGGAAGGCTATTGTAAGACAATAAATTCATATGAGAGAAGGGGGTATGGTGAAGAAATATAGGGTCTTGATAGATGGCCAGAAATTGGAAGAGGAGGATTTCGCTATAGAGGTAGCAGACTCCATGGGAGCCATGGCAACAATAAACATTTTTACTCTGGAGAACATGAGAACAAGGATAAAGAAGAGTAACCAGATGATACCTCAATTACAGGATCAGTTGAAGAATGTTGAGAAAAACATTAGAGAAGAGGTGAATAAAAGTCTGGAGCAGGCCAAAGCTGTTGAAAGGAAAGAAATCCAGTCACTCAAAACTAGCCTAAATGAAATGAACTAGAGGATACAAGCAATTCAGGCACAGGTTACTCAGCAAAGGGAGCTTGTTAAACAGTTATAGGATAAATTGAGTTTGATAGAAGGCTAGGTCATGGAATTAAAGGCTTTTCAAACCCTCTCGTTAGAATCCCATACAAAGATAGAAGCTGAACAACAACAATTGATATCCAAAATAGAGATCATCCAACATTATTTTCAAGAGGTAAGAAAATATCTTGATAACATTATTTTACTAGAAAAAGAGGCTAAAGCAGCAAGGAATACCTTTCAGAAAGCAGTCGCATTTTCAAGGAACAGGGAGATGCCGAAAGATTTAAAACTTTCTGTCACAAAATAGATAAGAGGAGACATTATGCTCAGGGCATGGGAAACAAACATAGTCGAAAACAAGAAGATAGTCAAAGAAATCAAAGATGACTGTGAGGGAATATTTGATTCTTTGGATAAGCAAGCATTAGGATTTGAAAGAAATGACTGCTCTGTACTACTACTGCAGATAAACAATGTGAAACAACAGTTGGACTATAAAGAGATCTTACAGGAGGTTCAGGAAGAAATTTCACAGTTGAGCGAAATCAATACCAACCAGATAGATAGATGGATGGTACAGCCTAATTTAAAGTTGAAAACGATCAGGTTTGCCGATAAAAGCTTTGGAGACCAGCTTCCAAAGGTATAAAGAAATTTTTATCTGTTTGAAACTAAAGATCTCCCGACACCACCCACAATTTTTGTTCATTTTTTGGAGAAGTGTGTTGAATGTATAGCTTCAAAAGAGGGAGAGACTTCAGCTAAACAGTGAAGTATCGTTTGAAAACTCATACTATTGAAATGATAGATAAACAAAAGTTAATCATGCAACGGTTAAGGTTGTAGTTTTGTAACTATTTTTCTCCTGAAAAGTAGGAGATTGCTAACTATCAAGTATTGATGACCTTGTATAAAGACAAGGAGCGAAGACTAAAAGGAGGCTTTTTGATCTCTCTAAAAAATCATTTTTGACGAAGTAATTTTGAAGAGACTCTAAATTAATAGAAATGCAGATTGAAGATTCCAAATCTTGTCACTTCTGAGTTATGTGTTTCCCTGTCATCTCATATTCCTTTCATATGTTTAATTGATGAATGCTTAGCTAAAATTTAGTACAACCTCTATTGTGGAAATTATTATTCTTGTTATTTAAATCATTTACAGTTTTTCCTCTGTATCCGTTATCAACAGATACAAGACCTATAGATGTTTAGATTTCAACATCATATGCTTCATTAATATTTTTATCATTTCATAGTCTTCTGTTACTATGTGAGATTCCTCTGAAATTGATGCCTCACTTTGCTAACAGCTTTATGTTTTTCTTCATATCATGCATGTTTCTTTTCTTTAAAATTTAACTCAGATACAAGAAAAGGCCTACAATTTAGTCATCCTATCTATTTGGGTGTTGACTTCATTCTCGTTACATTGTGGAATAAAGATAACAAGCCTAAAAAGAAAACAAAAGAATTATATCTTCTTTACTTTTACCCTTCATGACATTACCAGTTGAAAGGCAACCTAATATCGAGCCCGACCTTTCAGATCAAACCAGCATCGCTCTAAATTTATTTAACACTATCTTACAAAAATAAAATAATTGGGTTGAGTTGGAACGTTCATGGGCTGCAATTTAGAGAGATATCAACATTCAAGAACACTGGGAATTTAGACAGAGACAGTTGAGAAACCAACTTTAGTCCTTATCTTTTAAATAGTTGTCTTTTCTTTCCTCTTTTCCCCTTTCTTTTTAGATGCCTTGACAATATACTTTAGAGCCTTAAAGTATAAACTCAGGAACAACAATATGCACCCTCTACCCCTCATTATAACTGATTATTTCATCCTTCACTAGTTCCTCTTCTGGTGGCTTCAGACCCCACTGTTGAGTACTATTGGAAGGCTCAGTGCTATTTGAGAGGAAGGACGTTACGCATTTTTAGGACACGAGCATTTGTTTTCTTTCTTCTCCCAC
This sequence comes from Picea sitchensis, assembly GCA_010110895.2. Taxonomy (NCBI): domain Eukaryota; kingdom Viridiplantae; phylum Streptophyta; class Pinopsida; order Pinales; family Pinaceae; genus Picea; species Picea sitchensis. Next base: position 7,167 of record SNQJ01S0071262.1, on the reverse strand, counting down.
ACGGACAAAATCCACCTACCCACATGTGTGCTTCTTGTCAATTTATTTATGTGTGATGCTCTTATGATTACATACAATTGTGAGATATATTGTGAAGGTCCAAAATTATACGAAGACTCTTGTTCATTTATTGCTCTCATCACCATTCACACACATTTCACTTTGCTAGTCTGACATCATAGGGGACCCATAGAATCCCCTTCGATCCAGATGCTTGCAAAACCTCCCTCCTCTTCTAGAAGGATTTCCTAGTCTTGCCAACTCATTAGATCAACCCTCTCACACCCCTGTGAGTGCTACTATATTGGGATCATCTTTGCTTCGTTCCACTTTACTTGGGTCCACTTCCCAAGTTCAACCATCCACTAGCTCTCCTTTACAAGGAATAAGAGGGCAGACTTCTTCTCAAGGAGGAAGTACAACCCCACTAAACCCCCCTAAAGGGTCAGGTATACCACCTGCTCACACCATGGCTGGAACCAATCCTCCACCACCACTCCAGATGCCATATTTGGCCTCCCTCAACATATCGAATCTGAGCAAGCTCACGAATGATCTTATATTGCATGATCCCACATGGCCTGCAGTGCCTACCAAAATACCTTCAGACATTCCCAAGTTTGAAGGAAAGGCAGGAGAAGATCCTGCCAACCATATCATGACCTTCCACTTATGGTTCTCTTCAAACAACATCATGGATGACTCCTTCCGATTAAGGCTATTTCAATGCACACTCACAGGTCCATCGACCAAATGGTATGTGGACGAAAAATCAAGGTCTCATGCGACTTTTGAATCGTTGGCCAAAACATTTTTGACCTTATTTCAACTACCAATCCACCATGACAATGGTCTAGAACTTCTCTCAGAATTTAAAAAAACCTCAGCCACACATATCACCAACCACATTCACGAATGTCGTCGGCGACTTGGTTTATACAAAGCAAAAACCACCAAGAAACAATGCCTCGATTGGTTTCTTAGATCACTTGCCCCTCTCCTTGCCAAATATGTGGCCTCCACCTTCCCCCAAAGTGAAGAGGAAGCCATCAGAAAGGATCAACAATACAACCTCATTTATTCACAGTCAGGATACTTATATACGATACTACTCAATGCTCTGAGACCCATACCATTCAGCCAAGACAAACCTGGGATGTCTCACTGAGCGGATGGATTGATTGGTACCACAACACACCACAGTTTGTACATCCAACCACCACCCATGTACGATATACCCCAATATCCATCGATATATGGAGGGTCACCATATTACCCTCCTCCCCCTTACTAACTGTCATATCTTGTTGTTCCCCCGAAGTCATTGGGGGTACCCCCATCGGTACCCATGTCGTATTCGGTCTCTCAATATAGTACAGGTCCACCCCCAACCCCTGGATATAACCCTAGTAGTAGTGAAAGTACCTCTACTTCCTATATGCCATATGGATCGTATCCACAGAACAATCCATATTTCCCATTTCCTGGTCCTCTCCATCCGGTTAATCCTCCATCGAGACAACCACATTTAAACATCAACTTTGTTCAACCCTTTCCCATTCAATAGGTTCATACATTTGAACAATTGAATATGGCCAATCTGACTCATAATAAGAAAGGAAAAAACCAAAACAATGGCAACCTAGGACCAGGAGGGAATGACCCCCACAACCATCCTGCTGGGGGAAACCAATACGAAGACCCCCAAGTGGGCACTAATAACAATCAACCATGACAAGGGAAGAACAAAAATATTCAGACTAACTTCCCTTGCACTATATGTGGTGAGTATGGACATTATACTCATCATTTCCCCCAAATTTCTGATCTCCAATGGATGAGGGTGTCCATGAACTCATAGGTCCCTCCGGCACCACTTGCCCCTCGGGAGGCCCTACAATAGTATTTGCAACCACTGCCTCTAGCTGTTTTGCAAAACCACATACCATACCAAGGTGTGATGAACACCCAACAAGTGATCAACCCTACCCCACCACAAATGGGGAAATATCCAAACCCAGGTGCCACTCAACCCAGGAATCTGGTTGATCACAGTGTCCTCCTCACCAACGAAGAGATTCTTCTGCAAAAGTACAGCCATCAATACAGTATTCCTTTCGAATCTACCCCAACCACCTCAGAAACACTGCCAGCTACTACATGAAAACCATTGATGATTCCATGTCCTAACGCGGAACTCATTCCCCACATACCACATATGCCTTTACGGTGGAATGTGCATAACACTCATGCTAGGGATGCTCATAATTATAGTCTGGTTGATGAACTAGCCTAGTATATTGCAACCATGTATGTGTTGGAGGTCCTCCAAACCAGTCCATCACAATGAAAATCCTTGTTTTATGCCTTGGGGGAAGTCGATCCAGCTGACACGCAATTAATCATGTTTGATTCAAATAGTGGAGAACCACGTCTTCCCGCCCAATTAGTCTTCCAGATACCAGTTAATATCTGTAACACCACAGTTTATCATTGTATCATCGATGAAGGTGCATCCACATGAATCATGTCTAAACACGTATGGCAGAAAATTGGCTCTCCTGAGCTAGTACCCTCTTCCATCACCTTTCGAGCTTACGAGGGTCGACCAACATATTCCTCAGGGCTTTGTCAAAATGTCCCCATAGAACTTGGGGGAAAAACCATCCTCATTGAAAATGAATTTTTCGATGCCCAGCTTGATTACAATATCTTATTAGGATGCGACTACATGTATGCTATGAAGGCAGCCGCCTCTTCTGTCTTTCGTACGATAATGTTCTCCCATAATGGGAAGATTGTCACCATTGACTTACTTACACATTACGAGCCTAACCATTTCGCCAACATCGATAACATCCTCCCCTTGTCCCTCTTAGCTCGGATGATTTTCCAGTTGTCAACATTGGCCTTGGATTATTCCAAGACCCATCCATGTTGGGCACTTATCAGGGAGCACCACCATTCCTAAACCCATATTTTTCAGCACAAGTGTGTGTAGTTTCCTTTAAAGGAACAGACATCAGAGACAAGAATCCTATCACTGAGTCCCCCCCCCATATCAAAGTTCCACCAATTGAAGAAATGGTACCTCAAGAGTTCTCTAAGAGTGCCACCGCTCCACTTTTCACAGATCTCCTCCCCCTCCAGAGGAAAATCCCATTTTGGGAGACAGTCCCCCAGGCCATTACCCAAATTCCCCTTTTCTACTCCCCACCTGGAGTCAAATCATTCCAGGTAGCCGCAACACTTACCCTTCTGAACATGATACCCGCCATCACTGTATGGTATGTACATCCACACGAGATGGTTCCTTAACCATCCCTCCCTCAATCAGAGGGAATCTCAATGCAGATCCCAACACTAACTCCGACCACATCACCCTCACCACCAATCACCAACACCACTGTTATGGTTGGGGGAAGATGAAATAAGAAAGATCCCATAGCTCCACTACCTCCCTGAGTTCAACTCCCTTACCCCTTATGTGAAAGAAAAGGACACCTCACTCACAAATGTCCTTCTCTTCCCGAGATACATAGTTTTATCCAGCTTCCTCAAGCACCCCTTTTTCTTGCCACTCCACCAAGTACGTCCCTCACTACTACGGAGTCATCAACCACACGCAAACAAAATATATGAACCAATTTCGCATGTGCCATATGCGCAGAATATGGGCATTACACTCATCATTTCCCATCTATCCCATACGTTTTCCACACATTGGTCATAGAACGCCACACATATCTTCCTGAGCTTCGTCCGACACTCCATACCAATGCTCCCATGAATGTAATTCATTCTATTTCTTCATCAGTCCTCGAGAAAAAGGGAGGTCCATGTACTCCCACCAAACTATCGCCCAATATCCCATAGGGTCGGTGCAATTGGGATGGAATTATGGGCCCACTGTCCATATCTAAGCCATGTTCCCCACTTTTATTTTTTGGTACAAGATCCCATAAGCTCCGTTTTCCAAACCATTTTCAGCCACTTACACAGTCATTTTCCTCGAGTTATCATTTGCATTTTTCCCCTGCAGAGCATCTTTCCATGACACACTCAGGTAAGCATGCTCATGTTCAAAATTATCAAATAACTGTTATATGACCTTTATCTTCAGATATTTTTCACGTTGGGTATTCGGTTTTCATGTGTGCAGGTACTTAGTCATCACAACACAACACAACCCCTTCAGGTATATACTCGACATTGGCATGTAATCATTCCCTCTGAATATTAATTGCATATCCCAGTCATATCCTCCGAAATTTTCCTTTAGGATCCTCACATCTGGCTCTGCAGTACTATCACCTCCGCTGCAATTTGGTACTGTCACCCGATATCACTCTCCCCCACATGAGTTTTCCCATTAATAGTCCCCCTTGGCACTTTGACACTCATGTTGTTTTAACCCCCTAGGGATGGGAGTCATGATAGTTTTACGCATTTTCGAGAATCAGCCACATACTCTTTCTCCTAATTTTTCTATCTTTCCCAATGGACTCCCAGGTTATATCATCATGGTTCTAGCTTGACTGCACCTCCACATTATCATTAACTGTCCATTTCATCCACAATCAATTTTCCCATCTGTAGATTTCCCTCCATTCATTTGCCTCATACAGAAACCCACCCATGGGGCCCCCACCCTCCACTAGTTATCCACACAACTTGATCCCTCACCAGCCAAACCACATTGCATTGGGGCACCCATTTTTGTATCTGTACACTTAACCCAAATTATTCTTTATTCATTTGGTAATTGTACAAAGCCTTTATTTACAACATTTACATAGATTTTTGTTGTCTCCTTTAGCAACCTTCCTTTTCCAGCAACACAACCCCTATCGCCCATAGTTGGGGCATTCCTTTACATTCTACTCTTGTTTACATCATCCATATACCCCCGATCTCTGAGTTTTTCCACTTTGTCATGCCTCTGGCACAATTTAACCCATGTCTAGTCATCCCCTTGACGCTAGATATAGTTTCATGGTTATTGCCACTCATACTTCACATATATCCCCAACCAAGGGTAGTCTTGAGTCTCACCACATCTTGACTTCGTCCATGTTCCTCATCAGTTACTGATCTCATCCAATGGATTTCATGAAGCCCTTTTTCTTCTTGGAGTCATGTCTCCCTTTATGTCGACATCAACACCATTTCCAGAAGGGAGACAATATCTTGACTCTCATTTCCTTTACATTGAGGAGTCTCAGACGATACATGGAGCACCATCATCTCTCTCTATTGTCATTTCCCCCTTAAAATTCGACTTCAGCACAATCTCTTGTTACGGTGGGTCTTACTATGTGAATATTACAGTTGTTTTATACTAGACAAAGACCTCTGAATTTGTTGGGCCATCAATACCTACGAGCCACCGACACTTCTTACAGGTGTCATCGCCTCTTTCCAGAGTATGTTCACCATCAGAATTTTCATCTGCCATTATCAAACCTCCCTGGAGGGCGCCGCAATGATCTACATCAACATACAACTTCAGTTATCATCTTACATTTTTTTGACTTACATGACACAAGCATGGGGCATGCCTGCCTCGTTTGTACAAAGATTTTTCTTTTCCACACCTCGAGAAAGGTTTGGGTCCCACAGTTTCCCCTCTCCTTCCAACGGATCGCTCTTGCAATTACTATCAAAACTATTTCTTACAATGGTACTCTTCATAGAATAAACATTGATTTATTTCGGCTATTTGTATGCTCCTAACCTCATACATCTGGGGGCATCTGTTATCACTGAAATTTCGTGAACAAACGGTTACAAGAATACAACATCTCCAAACACCTATTAGTTCACCCATAGCTTCAAAAATTCATTTCCAAAAGGCAAAAACTATACAACCGTTTAAAAAATTAACATGCGTAGAAGAACTATAGGAAGCGCACGCACATGCAGAGGTCAAAAACATAAAAAAAGGTGCACATGCACCCGAGGCACGACTGTGTACGATAACATCCATGCACTCCTGAGAACGGTGCATTTATGGTTCTTGTCGACCCCTCACCCACTTTTGTTTTATCTCCCAAGTCGATTTGACCTTCAAATCCGAGTTGAATTCGAGTGGGGGGCTAGTCAAAGACCTAAGGGTGCCCTAAAGGGCCCCTTGTTCACACTAAAAACCGATTGGATAATGCCTGAAATATTTTCTATAAAAAGAGGCCATGGGTGCACTATGAATTCAAGAATCTCATTGTATTGTTATGCTGCCTCTATTCTCCTACAAGGAACCTATTTCCTTCTTGGAGCATATTAGCATCATCTCATTAAGCTATTCACCTCACCTCTTGAGGGAATAATCTTGGATTTCTACACCATTTCCTTTCTAGTTTTCCATTTGTAAGAAGATATCTCACATAAGGGACTCAAGAGCCCTCCCTTAGAGGAAGAGGGGATCCATAATTCCTCCTTTTTCCTTGGTGTTTTCCCACTAATACAATCTATCCATTGGTGGTATGAATATTGGTCAATTGTTTGATTGATTTTGGTTCTAATTTCCTTATGCATTGTAGTTTTGTTTCTTTAGTTTTTATTATCTTAGTTGTTTGTTTATTTCATGTGATTGAGTCATTTCACTCATACACTAAATTATTTCCTGTTCAGATGACCCAACTGGACTTGTAAGTGTCCCTCTTTTTCTCATTCAAGTGGCAAAAAGGATACAACACTTGTCTTTCCTTTCCTTTCCCTGCCTTGCCTTGATTTCCTATCCATGCCTTTCATTTCCTCACCTTTCCTTACCTTTCCTTGTCTTTCCTTTCCTTTCTGTGTATTTCCATGTCATGCCTTTCCTTGCCTTTCCTTATCTTCCCTTTACTTTCCTTTCCTTGCCATGCCTTGCCTTACCTTTCCTTACCTTGTCTTTCCTTTCTTTGCTTGCCTAGCATTTCCTTTCCTTGCCTTGCCATGTTTTTCCTTCCTTGGCTTTCCTTTCCTTAGAATTCCTTTCCTTTCCTTGTAACACCCTGTTTCCCCCAAATTGTAAATATAACTGAATTGGCCAAGGACTATGGAAAAACTCATAAGTATGAATATGTGTTGTAAATGGACCTGCAGGAAGAGGTCAATGAATGTAAATGATAGTTTGAATTTATTGCAGAACTGCTGAGAGGGGATGTGCGGAAAAGAGACCACGATGGT
>SNQJ01S0071261.1:11321-30801 GCA_010110895.2 Picea sitchensis | reverse complement strand
CTCCTTTCTCAACTAGACTCTCATGCACTCTCGATATAATGATGAATAATTTCATTATCTCCATATATTTATCAACTCCCTTTTAATTTCATATAAATTCTTCTAAAATATTGCTTAAGATGGAGTAGTTAACATCTACTAATTAATCCATGACATGCACTCAATGACTCCATAACTCATAATTAATCCTTAGTGTCACTAAGCCGAGAATTATATCCTACTAAGTTAATATTTAACCAACCTATAATCAAGAGAAACATAATAAAAACATCTTGACACAACAACTATGACCCAACATGTCCCCCCACCCCTAGTAATCATTAACTTGATGTTGGCACTCCTCATGGATGGCAAACGTCATCTAGAAGAAAAATAATGATCATTTCCACCATCTATTATAGAATAATTTGCTCTAGTCGATCTCTTACTTCATGGAGAAACCTCTATCCCACATCCAACCATCAAAATGTACTTAGAACTAAACCCAAGTGAATGTGAAACATGTCAGTAAAAAATTGTTGGTCAACCTATCTATTTGTAAGAGATAAAAGAAAACCAATCCACCAAGAAGATATCATAACCATAAGGGAAACCAATCTTGATGAGTGTGCCCTCGGAGAAAACCATCCCATGTTGAAAGTAAATGAAGAAATTTTTGTCATGGATGCAAGGTATATTAAAATCATGGTTCGCCAATTATTTTGTAGATGTATGAATGTTGTTTTGGTGTTGGACATCATTATATTGAACAAGAGGAAGAGACTTCATGTTTCAAGGAAACAAAGGAAGAAGTCTCATACATAATGACTGACCAAGAGTGGAATCCTTCAAATTTTCTTAAGCAAGGATGTGGTTTGTCTATGGTGTAGCCAGTGAGGAATATCCATATTTTAGATCCCTTATATCCTTCACCTATTACGAGATATGAAGAAGTTGTGAATTTAGACAAGATATGAGAAGACATGGTGACTTGGTAGTTTGAGTAGTTAGATAGAGTTGGTCATGATTATTTTATGCATATTTTGATAGTTACATGTTGAATGTTGATGACAAAGGTTATGTCAAAGGATAGAGCTGCAAAAGAAATGGAAATTCCTCCACTGAGGATCACTGTAGTTGCAAGACTACTTTTAGACGTTATTTTTCATATTGAGTTGGCTTGAGGATGTGTCATTAGATAAAGGTGCATTACTACAACACAATATCATGGCATCGTCTTTAACATCATCATTTACTATATTTTTTTCCTCCAAAAAATCAAGTTTTCATGACACAACACATGATGCTCTTGGGGGCGAGGTACTTTCTGTCATGTTCGCATCACAATAGTTGTCCTTAGTATTATTAATTTTGATCTTCACCCTAGTCGGTATCGTCTTATTGTTGGGATCTGTATTGTTATAATGAAATCAACATCATGTTAGCATTGTACATGTTGCAAAGAAACCCATTTAACATTGTATTTGTGTTGTAATTATTGCAATATACATAGGTATATTACATTTATTATCATAATGTAATAAATAAATACCATGTTATAAGGAAAATATAATGTAATAATATTTATAGGACAATTATTATGTAATATTTATAGGACAAATAATATCATTTTTATTTGTTTACAAACAAATTCCCCCCCACCAACAAGGCTCACATTACAACATGTAACATGAAGGAATAGAGATTATAACCATTCCTCCCAACCACCCGAGCTAAACCCAAATGCCTTCTATTTACATATTTACACATAAGGAATCTATATCAATATTTTAATAAGTTTTAGATTCAACATTCATATTTACATCAATTAATTTTATACAATATTATTGATTAATTTATTAGAAATGAAAATTGTTTCTTAATGAATAAGCTTATATTTATATAGGTGTTTATAAGATCTTTGTTGTAGACATTGATTTTCCTAAATATAGGGAATGTATCTTTCATTTTTTACTTTAATTTTTAGGTTGTGTTTGACTATGCATGAAACATTGGTATCTTACATGTCACATTATAATGAAAAACCTAATCATATAGACGAAAGTAAAGTATAAACTAGGGAATAGTCAAGCATGTCTGCTAAGTATTTTTTTGGCATAAGCCTAAGTCACTGAAACATGAAGTTGTCCAGTGCAAACATAAGTGAAGCTCACTAGAATGACTAACTCCTAGTAGTTGGTAAAGGTCTCAATATTTATTCTGTTCAATTGATTTTCCTTTATCCTTTCCAGGTAACTGTGTTATTCTTCTTGGAGTTTTTAATGTTTCTTGGCGGTTTTTGTATTTAGGAATAAATGAGGTTCACAGATGGACCATTTTCCATATGAAGCCCATGTGACTATATGTATATAGTTTAATGTCCTCTATGACTTATTGGCCAGTGGTGACACCTACATATTGGATTTACTAGTGGAATACAGGTGGCCACAAATGGCTCCTATTGAACTGACAACTTTAAATGACGAGGTCAGATAAACGATGGGTGAGGTGGATGAAATAATTTGTCAGGAGGCAGGTCTTTTCACAACCATTGATAACTTGTGGAATAAAAAAACAATTCACTCCTCTTCTATTCCAAAAGAGTCAGCACCATCTATTCATCAACTCGGCGAGAGTCTGTACTGTGGCAAGGCAGACTACTATCCTTCTCACCGAGATACTTTACCAAACTTAACAAACAATGGGTCGAAAGCTCTGAGATTATCCTATGAAATAAACTAGGGTTTTGCGGATAGTCGAGAAGGCTCCTACGACGTTGGGAGGAAGGCCATTAAGAAACCTTTAACAACTTGCAAGTATAGAAGGTAGTGGAAGCCGAATAAGGTTCTGAGGAGATTGGTTCTTGGCTCATATATAGGTTTGGAGGAGACATGTAGGATGGCACTCTACGGGTTGGTGGGTAGATTTACTTATGGGAACTTATAGAGGGATACTCTTATAGATTGGCTGGATAAGGTATGGAAGCCACTATTAGGTTATGTCCCTAAGATTTACTAACTTACTAAAGGTTGGCTAGGTTTCCTTTGTAGATCTCCAGAAGATGCCTTGCTACTTCTGACAAAAATATGGATTAATGGAGGTAGTAGTTTAATGATTAAAAGGTGGCGTGTAGCCTTTGATCCAGATACAAAATATTTTTCAAAAAGACATTTCTGGGTATTCATGCCAGGGTTACCTTGGCACTTCTGGAATGAAGGTGTGCTTCAAGCCATAGGAAATTCTCTTGGCATTTTTCTTGTGGTAGACACTAATTCACTTGTTGTGGGTTCAAGGAAGATTGGATGGGTACTAGTTGAAATGGATATACACCAAGGACTTCCGGAGAATTTGGAGATTGAATGGAGGGGTTCCATTTAGGTGTAGTTATTGTAGAAGCACTGCTCATTTGCGGCGTTACTATAAAGGCACTGTTGATACCGAGGATGAACCTAAAGACACCTCTCCAGAGTATGACACACAAGATTCTTCACATGACACAGGATTCTATGGTCCTAGACCATTTCCCCTGGTGCAGGAAGATGAAAGCCTTCCAGACTTTGTGGAGTCGATTGTGGGTAAGTCAAAAAAAATATTGTCTTATTCTTTTTTCCTCTCTATCTATTTTGGAACGGGATGCATTAAACTCCTAATAATGGTTAAGTTAATCGACGATAAATGTAGATTTTTATCTGGTGGATGGTGGGGAGGTTCATGTTATTTCTATTCAACCTGATGAGTGTTAAGAAAATATGACTACTATCCCTATTGTTCCCCCGAGAGGGGTCACTTTGTTTCCTCCTCGGCCTGAGGATGAGACAGTAGATGTCGTTTCTCAGAATCTCTCATCATATCCTTTGGGTACTTTGTCCTCAGAACCTATTACGAGGTCGTAGCCTCAACTGTCGGATGACCCTACCTTGCTTCTGGGTTACCGTTAACCTAAGGATGATGATACCACCCTATCTGACGTTCTAGACTCCTTCTTACCTTTTATTTGGGATCGGGATTCATAAATTAAACTACCATTTTTCCTGGGTAAGTCTATTATAAAACCACCACCTATGGTCGGGGAGGCTAGCACTTCGCGAACGCCTGCTGTTGGGTTCGAGAAGGATTTTTCATGGTCTCACGGGTTGGGTATATAGATTTCACCTATAAAAACTAGAAGCACGCGGAAAAAGTATGTTATCAGTTCTACGTTAGATTCACTTAATCCTTCTAATTCATAGGGTGTGGCACTTAGAGCAGTGAAATCCCTGGCGTGAGAAAATAATGATCTATCTCTCACTCAACCTCAGAGGTACTGGAGGCACCCTAAAAATTGCCTCAGTACAAAGAGTTCTCGAATAAACACATCCGGATAATGTATTTTTACAAGAAACTATGGTACATTCATAAAAAGCTAAATTATTTATGAGTACACTAAGGCCTTGTTGGTTTAGTTGTGTTTCCAACTCTGTTGGAACCTCCAGTGGATTGTTAGTTTCATGGGATCCAAATGTATTTGAATTAACCACATTTCTCACATGTGACGGGATCTTATTAACATGAATCATTATAGCAAGGAAAAGGGAGGTATCTTTTCTGAATGTGTATGGGCCATGTTCGGAGCGGAAGTAGTTTTGGAACTAGGTGGCAGACTTGGTCTTACTAACAAAAAATAATCTCATCCTTGTTGAGGACCTTAATTTGACCCTATCTTCGGAAGAGGTCTCGGGAGGAAATTTCTTTGTGGGACACTTTGCTGGATATTGCAAGTCCTTTTTCCAAGAGAAATATCTAATAGATTTGGTTCTGGACAAAATTGTTCTGACGTGGAGAAACATACGATCTAGTGTGGATCGGATATCTAAGAGACTAGAAAAATTTCTCATTACAACGGAATTACTTTCAGTGGTCGGATTTTATAGGTCCTGGGTTGAATACCCATACATCTCTGACCATGCCCCGATTCTTCTTCAGTTGGAGATGCCTCCAAGGTATAAATCCTTTCCTTTCAAATTCAATCTACAATGGATTAAGGATCAATATTTTCAGTTGATGGTTCAGGCACTTTGGAACGAAAATAAATATCTCGAAGAGGAAGGTAAACAAAAAAGACTCCTCTAGAAATTAAAATACCTAAAGGCAAAGACTAAACAATGGAAGAAGCTCAGATACAAATAGACAAATGCTATATTAAAGGGACTGGAACAGGATATTACTTCGCTTTTACAGGAATCGACGGAAGTCATTTTGACAAGAGAGAAGGAGTCTTTATTAAAAACAAAGGAACAAGAAACAACTAGACTGATAAATGAGAGTGAAGAATTATGGCGCCAATGTAGCCATGCCATATGGATCTAGAGCGGGGACAAGAACACAATTTTTGTTCACAATTTCGCAAACTTCAGGGAAAATAGAAAATACATATGGTAGATCATGGATGATGAGGGGAACATTCATATAGGACAACAGAATATTAAAGCCACTTCTACAGACTACTTAAAACCATTTTTCAAGGAGAGTGTGGATCTTTCTATATCGGAACAAGCCAAGGTGGCGGATAAATTCTCCATTATGATCACAGATGAAGAAGCGGAGATTATATTCTCGCTGATGAAGTTGGAATAATTAAGGGATATCCTAAAAATATTTAATATTGACAAGAGCCCAGGCCCTGATGGATGGACTATGGAATTCTCTGTTCACTTCTTTGACTTGTAGGGGGGGATTTACTAAATATGGTTCAAGAGTCGAGGCAAAAAGGAAAAATTACAGGTGGTTTAAATTCAACCTTCATTGCATTAATCCCCAAAGTAAATAAGCCTCTCTCTTTTGGGGATTATAGGCCGATCTCGTTATGTAATCTCTGCTATAAAATAATTTCAAAAATTATAGCAAACATGATTAAGCCTTTCCTGTCTAGTTTGATTTTGGAGGAGCAACTGGGTTTTTTAAAAGGGCGACGTATACAAGATGCTATAGGAATGGTTCAGGAGTGCTTGCACAACATAAAAAAACAAGAAATTAAAGTCATTAGTATTAAAGATGGACCTACAAAAAGCTTATGATTGTGTCCGCTGGGATCTATTGAGGATGATACTTATCCAAATTGGTATGGGTACTAATATGACAAACTAGATAATGAGTTGTGTGGACTCAACAACTTTCGCTATACTAATTAATGGAGAGGCTACAAATTTCATTAGAAGTGGAAGAGGCTTGAGGCAAGGCTGTCCATTGTCACCCTTACTCTTTATCCTGGTGATGGAAGGCCTAAGTATTTTACTAAAGGAGAGTCAAAGAGAAGGGATGATGACAGGTATTAATGTCTCTAGAACAATAAAAATCCTCCATATATTATTTGTCGATGATGTTATCATTATGTCAAAGGTGACTTTGCAGGAATGGTGGGAGATAGACAAAATATTAAAATCCTTTTGCTTAGCCTCAGGATTAGTGATAAATGTATCAAATTCTACTTTCCATCAAGCAAGGTTATCGGAGCTGGAGATATCTCCCTTCAAGTCTTTGTTCCCTTTTAACTTTTCTAACCTAGCAACACGATTTAAATATCTAGGTTTTTACTTAAAAACTGGTCCTCAACGTGCGGTGGATTGGATTTGGTTGATTCAAAAAATAGAAAAAAAGATAGATAATTGATGTTACAGGTGGTTATCCTTGGGAGGTAGTCTTACCTTACTAAACATTGTTTTAGAGAGTCAACCAGTTTATTGGTTATCATTAGCAGTTATTCCTTGCTATGTTTTGAATGCATTGAGGAAATTAATGATAATTTTTCTATGGAATGGGAACCGTGACTCAAAGCACTATCATCTTTGCAAATGGGATATGATTACTTTACCAAAGTGCCACGGGGGATGGGGTCTTCGAAATATTATGGATTTTAAACTTTCTTTGGCTACGAACTCTCTTTGGAGGTTATTATCAAGTTCAGGTATCTAGCATCGTGTTATAAAACATAAGTACCTTCCACACTCAACCATAAAAAATTGGTTTAGGTCTCCTACTTTTTAGCAAAAGTCAACTTCAAGCATCTGGGGTGGGCTCTTAAAATCAATACATTTAATCAATCATTGGTTGACCTGGAACCCTGGTTCGGGTCAACTCATAGCAATCGAGGAAGATAGAATTCTTGGAATGGGGGGGAAACAATTTCTCTCAACAAACTTGATTTTGGCCCTTCATTGCAGGAATATATTTTCATTGGCGTAGACTTTTAGGTCTAGTGACAGATCACATATCTCTGCTCCATGGCTCAATAGTAATGAATTAGGCCTTTTTGGTGAACTAGCCACAGAATGGGAACTATTCAGGAAGGCATTAATCGACTCGGGAGCATATCTTCAGGATCATGCAGATACCTTATTATGGTCTGGTGGTGATATGTCTGGTGTTCCTAGTGTTAAATTTTTTTATTGGGCTATACTATCAACAAAAAATTTGAGAATTCTCGGTGGTTGGAGAAGAGCAATTTGGCAATGGAAAATTCAATTAAAAATCAAGCTGTTTATTTGGTTGGTAGTGGAAGGGAAGATACTCACCCGTGATACTCTCCAAACTAGAGGAAGAGAACTAAGAAGGACTTGGTTTATGTTATTTATGAAAAAAGGAATGTGAAACCATTGACCATTTGTTCATTCACTGTACTTTCACAAAGTTGGTATGGGAAAAGGTAAGAATCTCACAAGGTTATAAAGTTTTATGGACTGGTATTACTTTGGCGGATTGCATTAAGAATTGGTTCCAAGACAAGTCTGTCCCTTTGACGTTGGCTACTTAGATTTGCTAGTTCATATGGATCGAGAGGAACAGAGCCATCTTTGAGGGAAGCATGCCAACAATTCTGGAGGTATACTACAAAGCTTTAGCTCACCCTTTTGGCAACGAGACAAAAAATAAGGAGAAACTTCTAAGAAGCATTATGATTCAATAACACAACAATACCATAGTTGCATATTTTGACAGGGCATCCCAACAGGATGGGTTATGTTGCAGAGAAAGTGGAGTTTTAAAATTTCTAGATTATACTGTCATAAGATGGACATTTAATGGTGGACAAAGAATTAATACCAAATCAGAGCTGTTGGGTGCTTGGGAAACTATTAGGTTGGCATTACATCTTTCAATTAACCGCTTACAAATTTTGAGTGAGTCCAAAGTGGTGATCGAATGGTTAAATAAAAAAGGAATTCTTCATGCCCGTGCTATCGAGGGATTGAAACCAAGGATAAGGGACATGTTTAGTTGCTTTGAACTTATTTGTTATAATCACATTCTCAGGGACTTCAATAATGAAGTTGATATTCTATCAAAACAAGCACTTGGAGAACCTGAAGGAGGCATTATATATTATCCTTGGATCAA
The DNA here is from genome assembly GCA_010110895.2 of Picea sitchensis. Lineage (NCBI taxonomy): Eukaryota > Viridiplantae > Streptophyta > Pinopsida > Pinales > Pinaceae > Picea > Picea sitchensis. Next base: position 22,452 of record SNQJ01S0071261.1, on the reverse strand, counting down.
TGACACAGCGAGGAGAAAAAATCTTATAAACATTTATTAGCCTCACTGTTTGATGTAATGTTCCTTTTTGAACAATGTTTGGCAGTGTTTTTCTTTGGACTGCCTTTGAGCGGTTATGTTTTTATTTTCCAGTTTAGTATTAGAGATGGTCTGGGGTACCTCTCTTAGTATAGTCATGTTTTTTAGCCATGTTGGGCGATGTAATATTTGGTGATCATGTTTTGACTTTGGAGATCATGATCTAGGCACTTTTTGTGGTGAAAGAGTTGAAAACAAATTTTATTTTCTTAATATAATTGAGATAATTTTTCTATTGGAAAAACAAATCTCACTAGAACAAAAAGGCTAACATGAAAATTTATTGAGATTCAAGCATGGAACTTTGACATGGATCTAACCGGTAATTCAACTTAAATGTTCATATTTCAATGAGACAACATAATCAACCTCAAAAACACAAATCCAAATTTAATACATAGTTATGGTAAATGATCTACAACTTAGTTGGAAATGATCAAGATTCTATTATGTATCTGTAAAGTGAGACCTTTGTCAAGGAAGGCTTATTAAACAAATTAGACAAATGAGAAGAATGTGAAAAGTGATAAGATTGTATGAGACATGGCATGATCATCAATAAAGTATAGTCATCAATAAAGAAATCCATCAAAATGAAGATTATAGACATGGAGGTTGTTGACAAGTTGATCATCAATAAAGTGATCATTGGCAAAGAGAGGCATAAAGAAGGTGATGATTGATATAAAGTGATCCTCGACAAAGAAAGGCATAAAGAAGGTGATGATTGATAGGGAAGCTTATGGAGAAAGGCACATAGATAAAAAAAAAAATACATTAACATAGAGAAAGGATGTAATAAAAGACTTTTCAATAGTGACACAAGACAAAGGAAGTAATTCATGGTGGCAAAGAGAAAGAAAGCAAATTTCAGAAATGCACATGGCATAATGAATTGTATTAAAGGAAAAATTAAATTTAGTACTATGACATTAACTTTGTGACCAAAATACCAAAAGTTATGAATTGCCTTGTAACAACATTGAGTTGTACACTATGATATTATAAATCAATAAACACTAATTTATAAATAATTATAATTGTAGTATACATCTATTACTTTTTTTTAGAATATAATGAGTTTTTTATAATTCATAATTTTGATTAAAATATTATATTTTTGAATTTTTATTTTATAAATTTATTATATATTTTCTAAATATTAAAACTTATTTACACAAAGTACATTATTATTGGGTCTAATGGTTAAGAACATGTGTTTCCTCCTAAGAGGTCACAAGTTCAAATCCAGAAGGGGTAGGGTATATGTACCTCCGTAGAATTTACCAACTTGACGAAGGGGATCTCATACACCAATTTTATATAAAAGTTAATTTATTTTAACTCAAACCAATTTTACCTAGCCTCATGGGTTAGCTCAGTTAGCAAGAGTTGCGCATACTCTCTCGCGGCTTTATCACTCACATATCATCCACTATGTAAAGAAGTATCGAGGTGAATTTCTTAAAAAAAAAAACAATTACCCTTGAATCACTCAACCATGTTGCATTCGAAATGAATATGCACCTCGAAATCATTACTAAATGTTAAAATCATATTCAAATATGACCTTCAATTGTCAAAGTGGCACGAATCTCAAACTCGTGGATTATTATATTAATTACTCTAAAATAATTTAATTTAATTCGATATTCATTGAACCTTGAGAAAGATGACATACACAGTATTATATTATTGCTAAGGTTACAAAGTACTTTTCACATAAGAATACAAAGAATAAAACTATTATATTTTCACATTAGATTAGAAAGAACAAAACAATTATAAAAATATCCATATTAAGAAATAGCTAACAATGATTCTATAAAATCTAAATACCCAATATTAAAGTGGAATGGTAAAAGTATAAATTTATAAAATTTAGATATTTAAACTTAATATTTGCTTTTTCACATAAATATTTTTAAAAGTTGAAGTAAGTCCTAATACATATTAAGAGTGGGCCTAATGGTTAAGAACATATGTTTCCTCTTAAGAGGTCACAAGTTCAAATCCAGAGGGGGGTAGGGTACGTATACCTCCGTAGACTTTACCAGTCAAATTGTTGGGCGGAGGGGGGTCCCTTGTGCCACAAACAAGGGGGTCTCATACACCAATTTGGTGTGGCTTGGCGTGACCTTAAAAATACACTATTATTATTATTATATTAATTTTAAAATAAGTCATATATATATATATATATATATATATACTTAAATGTTTTGGAGAAGTATAATTATATGTGTTTTGTAATAAATAAGAAATAGATTTGGGACATTTTCACTACTATTTGGGTATTGAGGTGATTCAAAATCCAAGGTACATATTCATCTTCCCAAAGAAGTACATTGAACAAGTTTGGCATGGTTGGATATCTTGTTTCTACTCAAATGGAAGAGGATTTGAAACTCACATCAAAAGAAGGGAATGAATTTGAGGATGCAACCAAGTATAGACAACTTGTGGGAATTCTTATCCACCTTACTACCACCAATCTACCAGAGATTTGATGCAGTTAGGACACAACCACCACTTCACGCCTCCTGCTCATAGGATCGATCAATCATTTCATGAGTCGAAGTGGCTCATTTGATCCCCTTACTGGAATCTTTGCTTAACCCCGATCCACAGGTTCTTCTATTCACCCTCACGACTCTTCTGCACCCAACCGTGAGTTTTCCCCGATTGAATTTCAGGTTTCGGGATTCTTTGATCCCCGATGCCAAGAGTTCCCTGTCCTCTTGAATATCTGATCTCCGATGAGCCAATTCGCCGATTTGGCCCCTTTACACGTTAGCCCTCCTGGATATACTCCCGGCCCACATGACCATTATCCCATAAGACTGCAACCTTATCTCCTATCGGGGTTTCGCGACCCAAGCATCCAACCTCTCATCCTCTGGTTCCCCGAAATACTGATGGGAGAAATGCCGATATGCCAATTAATCGATACACGCGCGAGTTGACTTCTCCACGCCCTGTCACCTCGTCAGGATTTCGCGACTTCTGATGCTCCGGAAGTCCTGCCCTCAGGATTCGCGAATGCCGAACCCCCGATGCGCCAATTTTCTTTCTATCGGGACTTTTGCTACCAATTTCCCGGCTTCTCGACCTCGAGAACTCTGATATCCCGAATGTTGATATCCCGATGTGATGTTATCTAGGCCCCACAACACGGAGCTCTTTGCCTTTTCGCCACTCTTGAAGTCAAAAGACTTCTTCTTCCAACCTCCGATGCCCGAGTCCCCGATGTGGGTAATCTCGTGACACGTGTCTGCTCCCAATCGAACGACTCAGATCAAACCTCACCAATTCGGGGTTTCTGGTGTCGAGTGACTCTCCTCACGTCCTCAGTATCCCCGATATCCCGATGCTTTCGGGACTTTACTCCTCTGTTCACAAAGACTTAACCTCCGCGTCTCTCCGGTCAGATCCAACAGCTCGTGGAAGTTCGTGAATTCTCCTCTGATAATTCAGACCATCCATTCCCTTCCTGTGATCTAACGACTCGCGGGTATCTGAGTGAGATCCGACACTCATGATCTCTTCTTCCTGCATGCTCCTTCCATGCTACCTTCTAAACGTAGAAATTTCAACGGTCTAGAATCTGTCGGTCCATCCAATGGAAGCTGTGCTCCCTTCTGAGCTTTTGCGCTCTCTTCCGGGGCTGGGAAGAATTTCAATTTCCCAAAGGTTTCAACCTTGGCCTCCCTTCTTCTCTGCAAAATCTTCATGCTTCGAGCTTCACCCGCGCATAAAAGATGTTGACCCTCCTGATCTTTGGGTACTCTAAACCCGTCAAAGGGTTCTGAAACTCCTGCACTCTTTGCATTTACGACTTTGTGCGTAAAAGCACTCGCCCTTCTGAGCTTATCCTCCTTTCGAATCCTTGAAGGATTCTTCAACTCAAGCACCTCTGCAGAGTATTCATATGCACACAAGTGTGCTATCCGTTCTGAGCTTTCCTGTAGCTTCGACCTCCAAGGAAACTCGGTTTCTCTTACTTTCTCCCTCAAATGGAGATTTCATATGCTTTCCTGGATCTCTATCTACTCAAACAACCTATTGCTGAGTCTATCAGGGTGTTCAACAACCCTGTGAAGATCCCTTAGTGGACTCTTCCTTCCGAATATATAATTCAAAGAGTTTTCTTCCTCCTGTGCCTATTTGCACAATGCCTCAATGCCCACCTGGTAGAGCATCAAGAATCCTCAGTGATTCTGACTTCTTTCTGTTTTCTTCATACGCCACTCAATTCCCTCCTGGAAGAGTTCTCAGAATCCTTAGTGATTCTGTTCCTTAGTGAATTCTCAGTAGAATTCTACCTTTGTGCACTTCTTGCACATGCTCGATGCCCACCTAGCAGAGCTTCACAGAAATCCTATAGAGATTCTGTCTACAACTGTGTTTTCTCCCACAGCCTTGCCTCCAAGGTGTTCAACAACCCTGTGGCCTTTCTCCTGAGTTGTTGACTTCAGTTCCTGTGCCGCAACACGTCTTTGTCTGAACCCGCAGAATTCAGAAGTGCTTTAGTGCACTGGTATTCAGAGACCACAGTACTCTGTCATGCCCTCATGGCATGAAACCTCAAAGACCTTCACCTGAAATCAAACATACTCCTGCAAATGCAAACCTACATCATACATCTACAACATACACAAAAGAACACTCACAGACATTCATTTAACACATAGTCATGCAGGAAAAACTACTATTTTTATATGGCAAACGCCTGTATTTACAAGGTGTTCCTGAGCACGGCCTGTAACAAGGTCCCGTCTCCTTCTCCTATGCTCTCTACTCGTAGATTCTCTTCTATTCTATCTACACTTCCACTTTCTACTAAAGAGATACAATTGATCTTTTTACATGAGGAGGCTCTTCAATCTCTTCCCTCCAATCTACCTACCCTATTCAATTACATTGAATGGGCTGTCTAGTCCGCTATCCGGATCTAGACCTCAGCCTTACAAACATTAAAGGCCTACCTACTCTAATGCTTGCACAAAGGCACGGCTTCACAACTCAATAGCCTATTACATTAAATTTACATTCAATTACAAAATAAAAGATGAGGGTTGCGCCTCTCTTCAATCTTGAATGCACGCGCTTGACACGGATAGCTGGCTGGATGGCTGGCATGGAGAGATGCTCCTGCATCATACTCCTCAGCTGCAAAATTCATGAGCTCCTGCTCATGAGCTTCCCATCTTAGCTATTGAAATCCTCCTGGATCCCAAACCATCCTCTGGAGCTGTTCATCCACTCCATCTTCCTGATGCTGTTGCTGCTTCTATGTTGCTGCTACTTCTCTTCTGCCCAGCTTCTCCTTCCTGGCAGTCTTTACTGCTTCTACCATCAGCCTCCTGATGTCTTCTATCACTCGGTCCAGCTGCTCTAGTGACTGGCCCTGTTCATGCAGTCTCCTCAGCTGCAAAAACTTTCGGCTCATAGGCAGATCATCGTGATCTCCCATGCCTTCTTCATCAACTTCCAACTTCACCTGCTGGATGTGCATGCTCTGCACTTTTAACCTTCTCTCCAGGGCTTCAATATTCTCATACAGATCAACCAAACTAGTGCTGCCTGTTTCTTCTTCTTCTGCTGCAAAATCCAATGTTGCAGTCTTTTCAGTCTCCTGGCTGAAAATACTGAGCCATTCCTTAGAATTCTCATCATCCTCTTCATCTTCTTCGTCTATCAGCTTCAGTGCTACAAATCTCTCAGCTTCCTGGCTGAATACGTTGGGACACTCCTCAGAATGCTCATTTTCCTCTCCTGCTTCTTGGGCAGTTTCAAATATCTGCTCCAATTTTTCTTCCCTGACAATCACAAATGATTGTTCTCCTGCTGTGGCTGCTTCATCTGCAACACAGACTTATGACTCCTCTAAGCTAAGTGGTAGAGGTATTTCAATTCCGCCAATCATCAGAAGATCTCTCATATCTTCCTCCTTTGTCAACTGCACCTGCTGATCCAAACTCATCTCTGAGCTCATCTTCTCTATCAGCTCCTCCGGCTAATTTTGACTCACTTCTGAGTTCATGAGACCCTCAGATAGTCTCGTCTACTCATCCCTGCCCACCTGGCAATATGGGATGCTTTCGCTGCCCTCCTGGCAGTCTATGAGATCAACCGATCCCATCTTCATCAACACTCCTTGCTGAATTGAACTCACCTCCGAGTCCATGAGACTTTCAGATAGTCTTGAATGCTCATCTCTTCCCACCTGGAAATCTGAGATGCTTCCACTGCCCTCTTGGCAGTCTTCGAGATCCCGCAGNCATCTTCATCAACACTCCTTGCTGAATTGAACTCACCTCCGAGTCCATGAGACTTTCAGATAGTCTTGAATGCTCATCTCTTCCCACCTGGAAATCTGAGATGCTTCCACTGCCCTCTTGGCAGTCTTCGAGATCCCGCAGTGACCTCATTTCATTGCCTAGATGTCAATGTGAAATTCCCTGGCTGTCCTCCTGACAGTCCCTGAGATCCCGCAGTGATCTCAACTCGTTGCCCACATAACAAACTGGAATTTCCTCTCTGCTCTCCTGGCAGTTCTTGAGATCTTCAACTGACCCCATTTCACTCTCTTCACCGAGAATGTCCCCAGTCTCTGGTTCACATACCTGAACCATTTCCTCAGGTCCTTCGAGGTTTTCAACATACCACAACCACCCTTTTAACAACCTATGCTATCTTCTAGCCATCAACTCCTTGACTGGCCAGTTTATCTTCATCTTCTTCATGGGCCATTCATACACCCATCTTTGCTTGGTATTCTGCTGCATTCACAGTTCAAGCTCTTCCATTGTTTCCCTGATGTTGGCAAGTTCTTTTTTTCTTTCAGCTGGGCTCATCAACTCTGGACTCCTCCTTTCAGCATGCCTATGGCCTTCAGTAGCCATGATGTTGTCTCTGTCTGCTCTCCTAGAAAACCTGTTGCTGTCACTCTACATCCCAAGTGCTTCCAGCTTCATCCTGCAGTCCTCCTGACTGTCTCCTTGATTGCTACCTACGTCGCAAACAACCATTTATAGAGTTTCCAACGCTCTGTCTTCTTCCTTTGTCTTCTCCCTCTGCTTGAAATATACAAACAGAGTTCCCACTCTGATACCACTTTGTGTTGTGTATCAGAGTTCTCTTTATCTCTTATGCCTCCCTCGCCTGAAATATACAGATAAGAATCAGGCTCTGATACCACTTGACGCAGTAAGGAACATGACCACCACTTCGCGCCTCTTTCTCACAGGATAAATCAATCATTTCATGAGTCGAAGCGGCTCATTTGATACCCTTACTGGAATCTCTTCTTAACTCCGATCCACAAGTCCTTCTATTCACCCTCACGGCTCTTCTACACCCAACCGTCAGTTTTCCCTGATTGAATTTCGGGTTTCGGGATTCTCGGATCCCCGATGCCAAGAGTTCCCTGTCCTCTTGAATCCCCGATCTCTGATGAGCCAATTCGCTGATTTGGCCCCTTTACACATTAGCCCTCCTGGCTATACTCCCGGCCCACATGACCGTTATCCCATAAGACCACAACCTTATCTCCTATCGGGGTTTCACGACCCAAGCGTCCAACCTCTCGTCCTCTGGTTCCCCGAAATACCGATGGGTGAAATGTCGATATGCCAATTAACCAATACATGCGTGAGTTGACTTCTCCACGCCCTGTCACCTCATCAGGATTTCACGACTTCTGATGCTCCGGAAGTCCTGCCCTCAGGATTTGCGAATGTCGAACCCCCGATGCACCAATTTTCTTTCTATCAGGACTTTTGCTACCAATTCCCCGACTTCTCGACCTCGAGAACTCCGATATCCTGAATGTCGATATCCCGATGTGACATTAGCTAGGCCCCATAACACGGAGCTCTTCACATTTTCACCACTCGTGAAGTCAAAAGACTTCTTCTTCCAACCTTCAATGCCCGAGTCCCCGATGTGGGTAATCTCGTGACACGCGTCCTCTCCCAATCGACCGGCTCAGATCAAACCTCGCCAATTCGGGGTTTCTGGTGTCAAGTGACTCTGCTCATGTCCTCGGTATCCCCGATATCCCGATGATTTTGGGACTTCACTCCTCTGTTCATGAATACTTAACCTCTGCGTCCCTCTGGTCAGATCCAACAGCTCGCGGAAGTTCATGAATTCTCCTCCAAGAATTCAGACCATCCGTTCCTTTCCTGTGATCTAACGACTCACGGGTATTTGAGTGAGATCCGACGCTCATGATCTCTTCTTCCTGCATGCTCCTTCCATGCTACCTTCTGGACGTAGAAATTTCAATGGTCCAGAATCTGTCGGTCCATCCAATGGCAGCTGTGCTCCCTTCTGAGCTTATGCGCTCTCTTTCGGGGCTGGGAAGAATTTCAATTTCCCAAAGGTTTAAACCTTAGCCTCCCTTCTTCTCTATGAACTCTTCATGCTTCAAGCTTCACCCACGCATAAAAGATGCTGACCCTCCTGAGCTTTGGGTACTCTGAACCCGTCAAAGGGTTCTGAAACTCCTGCACTCCTTGCAGTTACAACTTTATGCGTAAAAGCACTCTCTCTTCTGAGCTTATCCTCCTTCCGAATCCTTGAAGGATTCTTCAACTCATGCACCTCTGCAGAGTATTCATATGCACACAAGAGTGCTATCTGTCCTGAGCTTTCCTGTAGCTTAGACTTCTAAGGAAACTTAGTTCTTCTTCCTTTCTCCCTCAAATGGAGATTTCATATGCCTTCCTGGCTCTCTGTCTACTCAAAAAACCTATTGCTGAGTCTATCAGGGTGTTCAACAACCCTGTGAAGATCCCTCAGTGGACTCTTCCTTCCGAATACAAAATTCAAAGATTTTTCTTCCTCCTATGCCCGTCTGCACAATGCCTCAATGCCCACCTGGCAGAGCGTCAAGAATCCTCAATGATTCTGACTTCTTTCTGTTTGCTTCATATGCCACTCAATGCCCTCCTGGCAGATCTCTCAGAATCTTAGTGATTCTGTTCCTTAGTGAATTCTCAGCAGAATTCTACCTTTGTGCACTTCTTGCACAGGCTCGATGCCCACCTGGCAGAGCTTCACATAACTCCTATAGAGATTCTATCTACAACTGTGTTTTCTCCCACAACCTTGTCTCCAAGGTGTTCAGCAACCCTGTGGCCTTTCTCCCGAGTTGTTGACTTCAGTTCCTGTGGCGCAACACGTCTTTGTCTGAACCCACAGAATTCAGAAGTGCTTCGGTGCACTGGTATTCAGAGACTGCAGTACTCTGTCATTCCCTCATGGCATGAAACCTCAAAGACCTTCACCTGAAATCAAACATACTCCTGCAAATGAAAACCTACATCATACATATACAACATACACAGAAGAACACTCACATACATTCATTTAACACATAGTCATGCAGGAAAAACTACTATTTTTATATGGCAAACGCCTGTATTTACAAGGTGTTCCTGAGCACGACCTGTAACAAGGTCCCGACTCCTTATCTTCTGCTCTCTACTCACAGATTCTCTTCTATTCTATCTACACTTCCACTTTCTACTAAAGAGATACAATTGATCTTTTTACATGAGGAGGCTCTTTGAGCTCTTCCCTCCAATCTACCTACCCTATTCAATTACATTGAATGGGCTTTCTAGTCCGCTATCCGGATCTAGATCTCAGCCTTACAAACATTAAAGGCCTACCTACTCTAATGCCTTCACAAAGGCACGACTTCACAGCTCAACAACCTACTACATTAAATTTACATTCAATTACAAAATAAAAGATGAGGGCTGTGCCTCTCTTCAATCTTGAATGCATGCGCTTGACACGACTAGCTGGATGGATGGCTGGTGTGGAGAGATTCTCTTGCATCATACTCCTCAGCTGCAAAATTCATGAGCTCCTGCTCATGAGCTTCCCATCTTAGCTGTTGAAATCCTCCTGGATCCCAAACCATCCTCTGGAGTTGTTCATTCGCTCCATCTTCCTGCTGCTACTACTGCTTCTCTTCTGCCCAGCTTCTCCTTGCTGGCAGTCTTTGCTGCTTCTACCATCAGCCTCCTGATGTCTTCTATCACTCGGTCTAGCTGCTCCAGTGACTGGCTCTGTTCATGCAGCCTCCTCAGCTGCAAAAACTTTCGTCTCATAGGCAGATCATCATGATCTCCCATGCCTTCTTCATCAACTTCCAACTTCACCTGCTGGATGTGCATGCTCTGCACCTTTACCCTTCTCTCCAGGGCTTCAATCTGCTCATACAGATCAGCCAAACTAGTGCTGTCTGTTTCTTCTTCTGCTGCTGCAAACTCCAATGTTGCAGTCTTTTCAGTCTCCTGGCTGAAAATACTGAGCCATTCCTCAGAATGCTCATCATACTCTTCATCTTCTTCGGCTGTTAGCTTCAGTGCTACAACTCTCTCAACTTCCTGGATGAATACGTTGGGACACTCCTCAGAATGCTCATTTTCCTCTCCTAGTTCTTGGGCAGTTTCAAATATCCGCTCCAATTTTTCTTCCCTGACAATCACAACTGACTCTTCTCCTGTTGTGGATGCTTCATCTGCAACACAGACTTTTGCCTCCTCTGAGCTAAGTGGTAGGGGTATCTCAATTCCCCCAATCATCAGAAGATCTATCATATCTTCCTCCTTTGTTAGTTGCACCTACTGATCCAAACTCATCTCTGAGCTCATCTTCTCTATCAACTCCTCCGACTGATTTCGACTCACTTCTGAGTTCATAAGACCCTCAGATAGTCTCGTCTGCTCATCCCTACCCACCTGGCAATATGGGATTCTTTCGCTGCCCTCCTGGTAGTCTATGAGATCAACCGATCCCATCTTCATCATCACTCCTTGCTGAATTGAACTCACCTCTGAGTCCATGAGACTTTCAGATAGTCTCGAATGCTCATCTCTGCCCACCTGGAAATCTGAGATGCTTCCACTGCCCTCCTGGTAGTCTTTGAGATCCCGCAGTGACCTCATTTCATTACCCAACTGGCAATGTGAAATTCCCTACCTGTCCTCCAGACAGTCCCTGAGATCCCACAGGGATCTCAACTCGT
>SNQJ01S0071260.1:14353-38372 GCA_010110895.2 Picea sitchensis | reverse complement strand
TTCTGAGCACTTTGAAATTTGAGCAAAATTTTGACCCCTGGTCCAGATTTTGATTAGGCATAAAAGCTAAATGAGAAGAATAAACATAGGAGAATAGAAGGAGAAATCAAGACTAAGGTTTTCTCTTTTGATTTCATGAGATAGTTTTAGTTTTCATTCATTCTTGAGTTCATTCAAAGCCTAATTCTCTTTTTGACGACAGGGTCCTATTATAGACAACAAGGTTCAAAACTGAACCAAATCATTCAAATGCTTGTTTGAGAGGTGTTGATCCATCCTTGATAGTCTGTGTATACTTGTTTGTTTATGGATTTAGTTTCATAGCTGATAAATGATATTTTGCAAAGTCAAATTGGCAGCAGTCTGTGGCAAGTTGATCTAGACTATAAATTTCAATTTTTACTTCTTGTCAGAGTCCTTTTGTATGGTGTTCATCGAGGATCTCTAAATTAAACTTTCGTCCATGCCCTCACAGGGGTTTTGTAAAGAGAAAAACACTTTGGTTGTCTCGAAATGAAATAAAGAAGATTTCTATTCTATCTCATTTGTGTGTATTATGACTTGGTTACATTTTCTTTTGATCTCCATATTTACTTTCTGTAATCTGTATATTTTTTAGAAACTTATATAAAGATTTTATGTTTTTTGCAACAATATTTTCATTAATAAATCAGCCTAAACCCTTGTAATTAATACTTGTAGATTAGGGAAATATTTTTGAGGCTATAAAACATAGGGTAACATTCTCGACTATCTTATCCTATCTAGGCAAGATTCGAAAATGCTTGAGTAATATAATTCATATCTTTTCCTCAACATTTATTTTGGTGACCATACTGGGGATATCTTCCATATCTCTCTGGTTGATTGTACACGTGATTATCATTGAATATTTTTATTTATGCTTTTGATTCTTTGACTATTTTCTTTCCTTCATGATAGAACCCGTTGCAATGCAACCCAATATTGAGCCCGGTCTTAAAGACTAGACCATCATTGCTTTAACCTTATTCAATACCATCTTAGAAACCGCTAATACCCGAGCCGAGCTTGAACGCTCATGGGCAGTAATTGAACAAGACATAAGTGTCCTAGAATGCTGGGAGGCCAGGCAAAGGAAACCTAGGAATCAGTTATAGCTTTATTTTTCTTTAAGTTTTGAACTTCTTTCATGTCCTTAAACCCTCACATCTCTAGGAGAAGAAGAGGTTTATCTCCTGAAATCGCCCATATTGATGAAATAGGAAGAAGAAATGTTGTTTGGTCAATCCAACAAGGTAATCTAAGGAGAAATTTGTCTGATTCAGCTAGTTTGTCTTTCTCTCCCTTACCCATCATTCATAAAATGACATCTATGGGTGGCTCTAGTGGCACTAGAGGTGCTTCTTCATCTCAACCTTCAGCCTCCTCAGTGATTGGTAGCTTATATAGCCATCAAGTCCCTATACAATCTACTACCAACCCCACTAAGGTCATAAATAAGTATGGAATTTTTCAATTCGAAGAAGATGATACTACTATCTCATGGCATGTGTCCTCTCCTCTGAACGTAACACCTCCTACTCGTCCACTTACAAAATTCAAAGAGAATCTCCCTAGGTTTTCTGGGAATAACATGGTCACTACGAATGAACACTTGGTGGAATTCTCTAATGCCTGTCACAATATAGGAGCTAATGACAATGATACTTGTATGTGCTTATTTGTTAATTCCCTTGAAGGGAAAGCAACGACAAATTTATTTGACCTCCCTCCCAAGATTCTTTCCACTTGGGAGGAGTTAGTTTACTGGTTCAAATCTACTTATGGGCAGTCTAAAAGCCCATTTGAACAATTACGGGAATATAATAACATTGTGTACAAAGATGATGAGACTATCAAGTCTTTCTAATTATGTTTCAGCAAGTTATATAACCAAATTCCTGAACTTATTCGCCCCCAGAACCAAGCTACTTTTATGCATTACTATAATTATCTACCTTCCCCTTACCATCATAGGCTTGAAGAAAAATATATTGATAATCTTGGTTCTGCTCTGCATACTTGTCTAGAGTATGAAGAACAACTTGAAAGAATAGGTCTTCCCAAAGGAGACTCAATTAAACAAATGAACATGTCTTCCCTCTTACAACTTGTACAAGATATGAATAACTAGATGATAGCGTATGAGTGGAAGAGAAATGTCCCTTCACCTACTCCCGGGGCATCATATTCTTCTCCACCAACCTTTAGGAACCCTAATGAAAACAACTTTTAGCCCAAATCAATCATGCCTCGCAGTTGGTGTAACTTTTGCGAGGAACATCATGAGGAAAGTACTTGTGAGGTAAAGAAGAGTGTCAGAGATAAAATCTTTGGCAAAAGGCTTGAAAATACCATTGTTGTTCTAGATTTTGCAGAACCAAAAGATGTCATGATCATAAACACTAGGAATAAATCCTATGCTTCAAAAGGAAAATATGATTACCATCATACTTATTCTAGCCCAAGCTCATCTTCGCAAGCTATTGTTGAACAAGCTACCAAGACTCTCAACAGTCAAGGAACTCCCTCCCCTCTTCCCTATTCCAAATACAACATTCTCAATCAATTGGCTAATATCAAGGCCGATGCTACTCTTCTAGACATGGTTGTCGTCCCTGAGCAACAAAAGCATCTAAAAAATTTCATGGAAGGAAAATCTTCCACCATATCCATTCTCTTTGAAGAGGTAAAAGAAGAGGATTCTAGTGTAAATAAAGTAGGTGTAAATAGTTTTAGACACCTCGTAAAAAATCATCCATTTTTCATTTCTGTAAAGATTATGGACAAAATATCCCATTGTTGTCTGATTGACGGTGGTTTGGGCCCAAGCGTAATGTCAAAAATTATTATGGAATAGCTAGGCTTGTATTGTACAAATGAAAAGGCAAGAATCATGCTCTCTTATAATAGTTTACAACAATCAACCATAGGTGAGATCAAGGACGTGACTTTGGTTTTGTGCACATACCTAAAATAAGGACAACCCTTAATATTCAGGTAATCGACATGCCAGTGAGTAATTATTCAATCATCTTAGGAAGAGACTAGCAAGCTTTGATAGGTGGATACCTCTCACTCAATGAGACAAACTTATCCATTCCTCGAAATGGGAAGAACATCATAGTCCTAAGGGAGGGAAGAATTTCACCGTATATAGAAAGTATTCCTTAGCCTAATGTAAATTATGTCGAGGAGTACTTAGGAATGTATTCCATCTTTGTCGATGAGGAAAACACTTCCTTGGAACAAATTGACCTAGAGGATGGGATGTGGCATATGCACTTTGATGGTTCATGCTCCAATGAAGGTAATGGAGCTGGCATTATCTTGTATTCTCCTATAGGTAAAATTCACAACTTTTCCTATAGGTTAGAATTTGTTTGTATAAACAACGTCATTGAATTTGAAGCATTACTACTAGGCATTGAAAATACCTATAATTTGGGTTGTGGTCACCTTACAGTTTTTGGGGACTCTAAACTTGTTGTAAACCTTGTACGTAAAATATATTCTCCTATAAACAAGTTAATGAAACACTACACCCAAATTGTTTGGGCGCTTATCTCGAACTTATTATCATTTAACATCACTCACGTTAAAAGGGAATTGAATTCAATGGCTAGCAAGCTAGTTGTTTTTGTAGCCTCTCCTACTCAGCAACTTCTTCCACAAAGACCTGATTGTACTTTCCAATATTTATATTGTCCTCATATCCCTGACAATGTAGAGTCATGGAAGGTCTTCCCTAGTGATTAAATCATTTGTGCTTTCATATAAAATGAATCTTATAAGCCCAATGAGATTATATCCATGGAAAACAACAAGATTATGAAGGGCTTGACTCCTCTAGAAAGTTAGTTTTCATCAAGTGATGTAGGAAACAAATAAACACATAAAGAAGAGGAGTCAAAAAGGAAAGTGGGTGAAACCATTTCCTTAAACATTGGGACACCTGATTCCCCAAAGAATGTTAAGATAGGTGCCCAATGTACTGATGAAGAAAAATTGAAATTCATTAAGTTACTTCATGAATTTCAAGATGTTTTTTCTTGGTCTTATGAGGATCTTCGTGGTTTTGATCCTTCTCTTATACAACATGCCATTCCTATCAAGGAAGGCATAAATCTGGTTAGGAAAAAACAAAGACCCATTAACCTTGCACTTGAAGAAACTATTCGAAAGGAGTTGGAAAAAATCTTGAAGGCTAGGATAATTTTCCTGTTAAGTACTCCGAGTGGGTTTCCAATTTGGTTCCCGTTTGAAAAGTAACTGGTCAGATCTGGTTGTGCGTTGATTTTAGTGCATTGAATAGAGTGAGCATAAAATACCATTTTCCTTTCCCTAATATGGAAATCATTTTGCAACAAGTTGCAGGGTCACAGATGATGTCCTTACTTGACGATTTTTCTGGTTATAATCAGATCAAGGTAAAAAGGACAGATAAATAGAAAACCACTTTCATTACACATTGGGGCACATTTGATTATGAACGCATGCCTTTTGGATTATCTAATGTAGGTGCCACTTTCTAAAGAGCTATGCAAATAGCTTTCGACGTTCTGATCGGTAAGATTATTCAGATTTATCTTGATGACTTGACTGTATATTCAAAGAACCAATTTGGTCATTTTGGTAGTCTTAAAAAGGTTCTCATGCGATGCAGGAAATTCGACATTTCTTTAAATACTTCTAAGTCTATTTTTGGTGTTACCAAGGGCAAGCTCCTTGGGAATATTGTCTCTGATTCAGGAATAAGCATAGATCGTGAAAGGATTGTTGCTATCCTAAATCTTCCTGCTCCTACTTCCAAAAAGGAGGTTCAATCCTTTATGGACATTATCAACTTTATCTGTAGGTTTGTTCCTGATTTTGTTGTAATGGTCAAACCAATTCACAATATTCTCAAGCAAGATCACTCCTTTTCTTGGACTGATGATGCTGAAAATGATTTCATAAGGGTTAAGAAGGAAATCAGTTATGCATCGATTTTGGCGAAGCCAGATTTTGAGAAAGAGTTTATTATATACACTAATGCCATAGAGGAAGCAGTCTCGGTTATCCTCATACAATATGATGACCAGAATAACGAAAAGCCAGTAGCTTACATGAGTCAAATCTTATCATATGATGAATTTAAATATTCTTATATTGAAAAACATGCTTTCTCTCTTGTTAAAGCTGTGGAGAAGTTTTGCCACTTTATCCTAGGTAAGCACACGCTGGTAAAAGTATCTTTACCTACTATCATGTTTTTTCTCTCATAGACTTATCTTTCAGGGAAGCTTGCAGATTGGCTTGCCAAGATCCAGGATCATGATTTAACCATCATGACTTCAAAAACCATTAAGGGACGTGACTTATCCCTTCACTTGGCTCAACATGTGGAAGCAAGTGAAGAAATTGATGAACATGATAATCCTCTGTCAGCACCGTTTTATATTGATAGTCAAATCCTTCCTGTAGCTGAACATCCCTGGTATAAATATCTAGTGTATTATTTGAAAAATCAGATATATCCAAATAACTTTGATACTTGTCAAAGGAGAAGGCTCCATGTTGAATCTTCTAGATATGTCATTTTAGGAGACTTCTTGTTTAGGAAATTTGCCGATGGTATGTTGCTTCATTGTGTAAATAATGAGGAAACACAAAAACTGTTACAAGAAACCCATGGATCTTCAGATTCCGTTATCCATGTGGGTGGCCACTTTTATGCTAAAACTACTACTTTTAAAATCATCCAGAAAGGGTATTATTGGCCTTCAATTTTCATGATTCTTATAATTTTTCAAGATATTGTGACAAGTTCCATAAGTTCGCTAGGAAAGAATGTCTTTCTGCCATGCCTTTACAACCCATCCTCCCTGAATTTCCTTTTTCAAAATGGGGTCTAGACTTTATCGGTCCTATTAATCCTCCATCTTCAGCAGGGGAAGTTTTTATCTTGACAACCACAGACTATTTTATGAAATGGACTGAAGTTTTCCCACTTAAGAATTCGTAGGATGAGCAGGTTATTTCTTTCCTTGAAACTAATATTTTCTCCATATTTGGCATTCCTTTAGAGATTATTACAGATAACGGTCCTGCTTTTATTTCTTCTAGGTTGATTCAATTTATAGCTAAAATGGGAGTTAAACATTTTACCTCATCAATTTATTATCCTCAAGGAAATGGGAAAGCTGAGTCTACCAACAAAAATATGGTTAGAATTATCAAGAGGCTCATCGAAGATAAGCCTTGTCAATGGCACACCCTCCTCACTTACACCCTTTGGGAAGATTGCACTACCACCAAGGTGAGAATTAGTGACTGGTTACACCCCCTTTCAGCTTGTTTATGGTCAATAAGCCATTCTGCCTGCCAGGTTGGAACTTTCTTCTTTAAGGTTGATGCTATAGATGGAAGAATTGAATTCTTCTAATATTCCTCAAAGGATAAATGCACTATTGGATTTAGAGGAACAAATGACATTTTCCTTGGAAAACATAAAGAGAAGACAACAAACTGTTAAGAGATATTTCAATAAAAGTGCAAAAGTTGTCAGATTTAAGGCCAATGAAAAAGTATTGTTGTGGGATTCAACTCATGCTGATAGAGGAAGGCATTCAAAGTTTCAAAATCTATGATTGGGTCCTTTTAAATTTGCTTTTGTCCTGGGCGCAAATTCTTATATTCTAAAGGACTTGGAAGAGTGGTCATGTTACTATGGAACCAATGGTTTCCACTTAAAACACTATGTGGAACCAACTTGAAATTTTAAATGTTGTATGGAATTACTCTTGTATTATAGTTTTGTTTCTTTTCTTTGATTTTGCTTTGCTATTATTTCTTTCTGTTGTTTCATTTCTGTTGTTTTTTTTCTTTTATTGACTTATTTTCTTGTCAGAAATAAAATTTTGGATCAGTTTTGTCACAGCGATGCAATTCATCAAGTATTGTTAATCAATAAAAATCAGGTTACACAGATGTCATGATTTCCCCCCTTGAAGACATCATTGAAATTGCTATCTGCTTCCAGTTCTGTTGTTAGATAATATTATTGGTTTTTTATCCCTATTTTATGCTTTCCTTTTCTTCCCTCTGTATCAAGAATCAAAAAGAGCATACCAAAAAAATTTCCCCTTAAAGCAAAGAATGCTTTCACTATGATTAATCAAATGTTATGCATACAGGAATAAGCCCCTCATACGTAACACTTTCCATGAGTGATTCCCTAAATTCCAAATCATCCTTTCCCTTAAACCGCTCATTTCCCATGTTGCATAATCATTCTGATATACTTTCATTGATCTAATGTTCACCTGGTCTACGAAACTATATAATTTGAGTTCTTAATCTGTTGGAAACAGATTTTCCTATGGAGTCACCAGTTTGTTGACGCTTAAAATCACAACGATGAATGTTGCTCGTAAATGATTGCCAAGCTCTATTATTTATTTATATTAATAATAAACTAGTAGGTGGGATCCCCTTGTGGGCTTGTGGCGCTATGGTGGATATGATGCACTTATATTTTGTTGCTATTGTGATGATAACAACATAATATTCTACAATTCGATGTTTCAAATTATGGTTTAAAATGTTTTGGTGACATAAGTTGGTGGTTGATTATTGCATGGCACTGGATGGTTTTTATGTCCATTCACAAATTATATTAAGGTTTCCCTATGGATAAAAGGATCATTATCAGTTTTGTTTTGACATTGCAATTAAACATGGATTAATTGTTTTACTTATGATCTTGATAAGGGATGATATCGAAGATTTTTCAATAAAAAGGCTATGTACAAGCCCTAATTTTATATGTAATTATGACAAAAGAAGGGTTTATAAACCCTTGTTTCTATACTTATGCATTGTGTTAAACGTTATGTTTGAAGCGTATGGGGTAACGTTATAACACATGGTTATTTTTAAAATATTTTGACAATACTTAGGGTCGAGCACTATGCAATTTGTGATATGGAAATGAAATATGTGGTTAATTAAATTCTTAGAGTTATGGTGGGTTGGTTGGATTGTACGTTGAATTGAATGAAGTTGGGGAAGGAAGTGACGTACATTTACTGCATGTCACTCAAACAACCCTCGAGGCCCGTCACCCTAGCCATACTTGCATTTTGTTTTTTGGCTCTGGTGGTTGTTGATGCTTCACAATTTTTGGTTGTGAAGGAGGATACAATATAACTCTCTCCCTCAAGCAAGATTTTCCACGTATGGATCCTTATGTTTCCATCCATGATGGTTACTCTGCATTATGAATCAATTTTTGGCTCAGAATTGCTTGAGGTTTGTGTTTTTCTTAAGTTTTTTGGACTGTGTATTGGTGTTGTGCTTATGGTTTCTTCTGGTGAATATTATGATGGTTGGAATTTTGGAGAAGAGGAATGGATATACTTTGTTGTATGTAATTTCTGCATGTGTTTATTGTATAAATAGAAAGAGAGGCATGCTCGGTCGGCTTGAGTTTTTCGGTCCGGTTCTCTGTGAAAATTTATGGTTTATTTATTTGGCAAGCTCTGAGCTTTGCACATAAGTATTACAACCAACCTTTGTGTTAAGTTTTACAACTCCATTTTCGTCTCTGTGTTTGGTTTTTAGATCCTCAGGGTTGCAATATGAACTGTTTAAAGTTCTTGCCTTGTTTTGGCCAAGTCTCAAGCTGTTAGTTATCATGGCATTGTCCTCATTATCGTTGTTGAATGGAAAGCATTGCACAATCGATTTAACATCACCCATAACTTTAATGGAAGCTTTGTATATGCTTTTGGTTGGCCACGGGTTGTTCTTGGGAATTATTTTTACAGTTCTTTTAAGAGTTCACTTCCTCTTGTTCTATGTTGAAGGTGGTTGATTGTCATTTGATAACCCTCACTGTCAAGAGGATTGTTACATGTTACTTCTCTGTGGTAAATGTTTTAAGGCATGAGTCGGATGTGTTTTATGAGGACTCATTTCTTTGATTGACTATTATTACTCTATGTTCACCGTGTTTAAACCCTAATTACTATCTTCATTTCGTATCTATCCAGTTGAGGGTAAAATAGCGTTGTGTGTGTTGCTTTGAATGGGCACGATTTGGTTCTGTTTCTAGATTTGGCAGTTTTAAAAAGAAGTCTGTACATGCAAAATTATGAGAATTTTTGGCTCAGAGTTGTATGTTAATGGTTGAATGTTGTTCAAATCAATCCCTATGTTGATTATATTTTTAAACAAAGTTATGTTTGATTATATTTCTAAACAAAGTTATGTTTGATTGTTTGATTTGATTTATTTTTATATGAACAGTATCCATATTTTGTTCCCTCTCATGCTACCAATTTTCACTCATTATAACCCCCTCATAATCCCATTATCATTTTTGGCATCCCTGCTCTGTAAAAAAAAATAAAAAACTTTGTATAACGGTGACAAAAGATGTGACACAACAATGGTTGGCAACTGATATTTTTGGTATTTTATTACATAGTTAAATTATTAATGACTTATCGAGAAGTATTTGTGTGTCTATTCCTCCTCATTATACCACCTTTCTCCCATTACACTCCCTTCATATGTTCCATGAACCCTATCACCCCCTTCTCACTTGGAAATTATTAAATATTTTTTATGGATGGGTTTGCATGCATCTCATGTTAATTTCTGAGCCAATTATTGTTTCATGCAAGCAAAATGTCATGTATGGTATATCAAGGGCTTAGTTACTAATGAATTTTTGCATACAATATTATTTTCTTCAGTAGGGGTAGCCATGGAAAAAATAATAGAGGAAGAGGAAACTAGAACAGAGGGCCTAAAAGGCCTAGATTCTCCATTCATTTTAATGCTGACCCCCGGGAATTGAACCAGTTCTTCCAAGTTGGGTTCTTTAACTGGATCAGGAAAGGAATAATACAACCTCGACTAGAGAGACCCCCCTTTCAGCCTCAAAGCATCCATGGTATTCGTATGCCTCCTCATGTGTCCTTGCAACTAGAAGTCCCTGCAAATGATGGATTGAAAGAGATTGTCAATCCGGCCGTCTCTCACCATCCTGGCTAGCCCAATTTTACATTACCTCCTCCACCACCTGTAAATCCTAATGTTCAAATTTCCCCTATGCATTCACCTGCTCAATCCTCTCATGCTCGTAAAAGGATTAAAATTGATTCCCCTCATGTGAAAGATAAAGGCAAAGTTGTTTCCTCCCCTTCCTCTCCTTCAAATGACTCTTCAAAATCAGTTTCCTCCCGTATGCATTTGAAGGATGATTATTCCCATGTTATTAGTAAGATACACCCTCAAGGTTCAAATCAACCAAAGTCTACTTCCGAGAAGTCGAAGGGGGACAACTGTGATAAAAGAAAGATTGTCTCTCAGAGTGACAAGTATGGATTTTAATTTATGTGTTTTTATGATTGAGTTGTTGAAGACAACGGTCGGAAGAAAGTTTGGACAACAAGCTATTGTTTTGGGATAATGTGGATTATGTGGATATTTACATATTTTTGGATATGGTTTGAATTATTTTTGATATTTAAATATTCAAATTTTGAAGGTATTAAAGGGAGTTACAAGGTGGCATGTGTTTAAATGATTATCCAATTGTGTTTTATTTTATAATTTGAAAAGAATAAAAGAAGGGAGTCAAAAAGGGTCCCACCTACCTAGTTATTATTAAATAAAGACCCTTAACTATTATTAAACTAACTCAACTAAAAAAAGTAGTTGAACTACTTCAAGTTATTTGGAAGTCATAAAAGTTAAATGAGAAGAAGAAACAAAGGAGAATAAAAGGAGCAAGCAAGACTAAGGTTTGCTCTTTTGATTTCATGAGATAGTTTCAGTTTTCATTCATTCTTGATTTCATTCAAAGTCTAATTTTCTTTTTGACAACAAGGTCCTATTGTAGACACCAAGGTTCAAAACTAAACCAAATCATTCATATGCTTGTTTTAGAGGTGTTGATCCATCCTTGATAGTCTATGTATACTTGTATGTTTATGGATTGAGTTTCGTAGCTGATAAATGATATTTTGCAGAGTCAAATTGGAAGTAGTATGTGGCAAGATGATCCAGATTATAAATTTCAGTTTTTACTTCTTCTCAGAGTCCTTTTGTATGGTTTTCATCGGGGATCTCTAAATTAGGATTTGGTCCATGCCCTCACAAGGGTTTTTTAAAGAGAAAAGAACTTTTGATGTCTCAAAATGAAATAAAGCAGATTGTTATTCTATCTCATTTGTGTGTATTGTGACTTGGTTACTTTTTCTTTTGATATCCATATTTAATTTTTGTAATTTGTATATTTTTCAGAGACTTATATGAATATTTTATGTTTTTTGCAACATTATTTTCATTAATAAATCAGCCTAAACCCTTGTAATTAATACTTGTGCATTAGGAAAATATTTTTGAGGCTATAAAACATAGGGTAACATTCCCGACTATCTTGTCCTAGCCAGGGAAGATTCGAAAATGCTTGAGTAAGATAATTCATATATTTTCCTCAACACAACTAAAGGTCGAAGTCGAAGGAAAATTGAGTAGGGAAATACAAGTCGGCCAAAGAAAGTTGAGAGGACCAAAGTTGAATTTCTCAAGTCGGTTTTATTCCAAGTCGAGTCAGTCCAAGTAAGAAGAAACCTAAAGGTCTAAGTCAAATCAAACTTAAATACAAGTTGGGTCAAGGCTGAAGCAATATGGGTTGACTAGAATTGAAAACTCAAGTCTAAATTTCTCCTAGTTGAGTCAACCAAAAATATGTTTGTCAGTCGAATGAGGAAGCAAATACGAAAAAAGGGTGAGACTATTAGCACTAGAAGTCACCTTCAGATTGCATTGAAGGTAATCCCAATACCTATTATTACCCATCAATTTATATGTCACATGTAATTTAGTTTTGAGTAGTCAAATGGAGAAAACTCAATAATAATAGCATTCTAACTCAAAAATCTGGACTAGCATGAACCAACCATTGAGGTATTGAATCAACTTCAGTCAGTAAGTTGGAGTAAGGGTGAATAGGAGGAATATTTAGTGAGAAAGGTGTATAGGTCTACTATGGCCATCATATTTTCCAGCAGCCCAAGGAGGAAAAACTTAAACACAAGGTCTTCTTGGATTCAAATTTCAAAAAAGTTGAAAGAGATCATAACAGTACTATAATCAAACATTTATCATAATACAGTTACAACAATCCATGTGAATCAATCAAACATCAACTCTCTCAATATCAGAGGCAAATAAGATGGAGTAAGAAAGCTGACTTAGATTAATCAAAATGTCTCAAAAACAAATACATAACCAGAGAACTAGTTGTTCTCAATCAAAATATTACAATAGTAGGGAGCCTAGATCAACCATTCGACCTTAACAAAAGATCAAAACTGCCTATATATACTAAAATGCTGCAACCACCAAGAATGTGATCAGATCACTACCTTCAAAGCCTTTAGTCGGTGCCCACTCTATCAGGTTGTGCAGGCCTCATGATGTCAAATGCAAGCCAGGAATTATTATGTTTACAGGAAAATTTTTCCATAAGGAAGCTTCGGATCGTAAGTGCACCTTCATGGCTACTCTCAGCAACGTTTTCCATTTATGGGATGAGGCAAAGTCTCAACTACTCCCCACAATATTCAATAATTGTCTTCATTGGGATTAGGACTGGGCCTGACACCCATATTTGTTCTCAAGCGATGCCAATGACTTCTTCGGGTGCATCCTGACACCTCAAGGCCATGAATGGTCTTTGTCTATGACCAATTTGAGATTTGTAGGTGGCAATCTAATAGTGTATGCGCAGGGGTGATATGGAGCAACGTTCTTGGCAAAAACTCACATGGCCCAACAAGTGAGCAATGACCATGTGGAAGGAAGCGATTGGGGGGAGCGAAGGTTGGGACGAGGCTGCAGTAGCAAGGGAAAGGCAGTGGTGGCAGAGGAACAAGGGAGGTGTGATAGGCGAGGAGGAGGTGTCGTGTAAGGGAGATTGGAATGTGAGTGGGACAGGTGTCGGGAGGTGAGAGGAGGTATCAAGAAGGGAGATGTGATAGGTGGAGAGAGGGTGCTTGAGCTGCTTAGGCCTCCAATCTTTTCATTTTCCCTATGGAAATCATGGGCATAATGCCACATGATTTACACCATAATGCAATTAAGGGTAAACCTCAATTTCTGTCTGATTTTTTAGAAACAGTTTATAGATCCTTGTGTTAACATGTAGGCTCCATGGGGGATAGATGCCTCCTTGTGAGGCTCTAAGAACTCCTTTTGCATTTTCAGTGCCTTAGTATTGGGCTGTGGAGTCACTTATAAAAATGAAAAACAAAAGAAAAATGATATTTACAATGACATGGGAAGCCACTCATGGCTTAAGTAAAAACTTCTTCATAAAATGCCCATTTATAGGGCTACCAAAAACTTTAGTATCCTCCAAATCCTGCAACTTGTAAGTGTTATTTGAAAAAAACTCAGAAATTTTGAAGGGTCCGATCCATAAGGCCTCAAATTTACCGTGCTTGCCTTTATCTTGTTTAGGTGCATCCTACTTGAGTACTAGATCTCCCAGTTGAAAATCCTTTTTGTTTACCTTCTTGTCAAAGGCCTGCTTGATCTTTTGTTGATGGTCATGTGCTTTGTCCAGTAGCTTCTCCCTAGTCTGTTGCACTTCTTCCAACTGTTGTATTCTTCTAATCATATCATCTAGTTCTCCCTGGTAGTCTTGGAAGAATTTTTCCACAGGAAATGTGAGCTGAGAATGAAAGATGGCCTCAACTCCATACACAAGATGGAAAGGAGAGACACCAAGAGATCTCTTTGTTGTCACTCGGTCAGCCCATAGAGCAAATTTAAGCTTTGAATCCCATGCTTTCTTATTGTCCTCTAACAGTCTTTTGATGATCTTAATAAGGCTCTTGTTAGAGGACTTTGCCAGTCCATTACCTCGGGGACAGTAAGGAGTAGAGTGAATCAATGTGATTCCAAACTGTTCACAAAACTTAATCAATGATTCATCCTTAAAAGATGAAGCATTATCAGTGACAATTCTGATTGGACAACCAAATCTTGCCACAATATCCTCAAGAAAACCAATGATTACTTTGTGGGAATCATTTCTTGTGGGGATAGCTTCTATCCACTTAGTAAACTAGTCTATGGTAGTCAATATCCATCTATGCTAACCATTTAAAGTAGGGTGGATTTCCCCAATAAAATCTATGCCCCATTGTTGAAAAGGTCCTGAAGCTACCACATGCTTCAATGGAAAAGACTTGAGCTGCATCTTTCTAGAGAACTTCTGACACTTAACGCAAGCCCTGATTTTAGAAAAAACATTAGTGAAGATTCTAGGCCAAAAATATCCAGCCCTGAGAATCTTGTAGGCTGTGGTTCTCCAGAATGATGCCCCCCACATATATTGTCATGAAAATCATACATGATCTTTTGGGCTTCTTGTGGGTCTATACACCTCAATAACACTCCTAAAGGGTCTTTCCAATACAAGACTCTATCAATAAGAAAATATTTAATTCATTTGAGCTTTAAATCTCTTACCTTGCTCTTTTCCATGCCATCAGGAGGCTACAACTTATGTAGGAAAAATATAATTTCCTTGTACCAAGTGCATCCTGCCAATGGGGGTGTGACTTGAGGATCTTCATCAGACAACTCAACTTGTTGATTCTCTAAATAACTATTGATGAAATTGAACCCCAAGGCTTTGTAATTAGATTCATCCAGCAACCTAGCTAAACCTTGGCCTTTAACCAATTTGGTGGGCTTTATTTCAAGATCAAATTCAAGGATCTTGGAAATCCACTTGCTCCTTCAAGGTCACAACCAGATCTTTGATGACCCCAAGACACTTCACTTTCCTAGAGTCAAAGGAATATAAGTCATGTTAGGACTTTGTGATCTCTAATCCAAGTTCATCCATGATTGTTTTGGGCATGAGATTGTGAGATACCCTTGAGTCTAACAATCAATTATGCAACACTTTATCATGTATGTTCAGTGATGTATAGAAGGGAGGGGACGAATCATCTCTATCTTCTATCAAAGTACCTAAGATGACCGTTGGCTTTTCATCTTGCAGATTTACTACATCAGTGGATTTTGATGAGGCTTTAGGCAACAACACTTCGGAAAGACACTCTCTAAGTTATTCGATTTTTATCAGTTCCAAAAATGTTACAGGGATATTGATTTTTTGGATCTCATTTCCAAAACTGAAGGGAGATGGAGATTTCAGAATCTCCTTAACTTCTGGGGTAGGATCCTCAATCAAAATTGGGGGGTTTTGAGCGTATTTTTTCTTGCTACCAATTGTCACAGCCTTGGAAAAATTCTCTGTTTTTATGGGTTGATCTGAAGCATTGGTCTTTCCCCCCTTCTCTTTAGATATTAGATTATATTTACTAGGATTCTCTTTTTCCTTCTCTCCCTTACTTAATTCATTTATTTGATTATCCATCAAGGACTCCCCATATGCAGACTTGGTCAAGTGAGGGGATGGAGGGGTGTTACCCAAGCAATGGATCTCAGGATCATCTTCTTCATCCTCTTCATCGTCTTCATCTACAAGGTTTTTTTGTAAAGGGGTTTGGATCCTTTTATCATCCCTTCATCTATTTCTGGGCTCTCTTGGAAGTATTTGAGGAGCATCATTAGGTCTCCTGAAGGTACCTCTATTATCAGCGTTTTGAGTATTTCTATAGGTCTATCTTGCTTCAATTTTTACCTTCTCCATATCAGTAGAAAGAGATTTTACTAATTTGGTAAGCTCATCATCTTGAGGCTGGGAAGCAAAGGAAGAGGTTGAAGTTTCAGACATTCCCCTTCTTCTGTCCCTGTTATCCTTACTCCTAAGCTCATCAATTGCCATAATAGTGGATTCTACTTCAATGGTTGCATCTTGCATATGAGCCAAGGAGGTAGCTCTCCTTTCTCTTAATAGGAGGTAGAATTAGGGTCAAAAGAACTAGAATAAGTAATATTTGCAGAGGTTTCTGTAGGCTTAACCTCAGTGGAAATTTTTCTATACATTTTATTAAATCTCTTTGAGAAGTCAGAAAATGATTCCCCTTCCTTTTTCTTCAATGATCCAAACTCTGTAATATAGTAAAGGAAATCCTTTCTATCCCCCCAATCCTTTAAGAAGGCTTCATCTACGGCTTCAATCCCATCAATAGATACAGGAGGAAAGGCCCTAAACCACTTCCTAGCCTCACCCTCAAGGCTATGAACAAAAATCACCATCCATATATCTGCATCCATGATGACATGACAATCTGTAAAAATGTAAAAGGCTTCAAGGTGTTCCTCTGCAGTTATGTCTCCCTCGCCTGTGAACTTGGGCAACTGATTAAGGTAGCCATTTGCTGGCAAAGCATTCAAAGTCTATGGCAGGACAAGAGGGGCATACCTAGTAGCTACTATAGCTTCCATTCTAGTTCTGGGTGGATTATCTCCTGCCATTTGTATGTGGACTGGAGGAGAACCCGAAGGGGATGGAGTTGGGCTATGTGAAACTGGGATAGTGTTCCTGGGAGGTGAATACAAGGGGCTTGAGGGAATAGAAGTATCCCCTTCTGCAACTGCAACAACTCTAATATGAGGAGGAGTAGGAAAGTCTTCTAAGGTCAAATCTCTCACCTTCCACTTCACAACTTTGGGGGAGAAAGGGGTGTCAAATCTCTCTCCTTCCACTTCACAACTTCGGGGGAGAAAGGGGTGTCAAAGATCTCTCCTTCCAAACTAAGAATAGGAGGGGAGAAATTGACAGAAAAACTCCCAAAACTTAAATTTCTTGCTAAGAATAGGAGGGGAGAAATTGACAGAAAAACTCCCAAAACTTAAATTTCTTGAAACTCCAGCAATTTGTATATTAGGATAATCAGAAACAGTTACTAGAGTTTGTAAAGAGGGATTATGCAAATTATCAGAAAAAATTGGTACAACAGTAGAGGTAGATTTTTGAGTGATCTTTCCCATTCTGATAATTTCCTCTGGGTCAGCTTCAGACATTGCTAGAGGCAGCAGTGAAGTGGACCTTGTATGTCTACCTTTAGGATCCAGAACTGAAACAATGGAGTCAAAATAGTGGATTCACCAGGTACAAGTTGCAATCTTCAATGGTACTGATATCTGATGCACCTTCAGAATTAGAGCTTCTTTGTCATTTTATCCCATGGAAATGTCTTCAATTCGTTCCCCGACAATGACACCAGAAATGTTAGCACTAGAAGTCACCTTCAGATTGCATTGAAGGTAACTTAGCCCAGTACCCATCAGTTTATATGTCACAGGTAATTGAGTTTTGAGTGGTCAAATGGAGAAAACTCAATAATAATAGCATTCTAACTCAGAAATATGGACTAGCATGAACCAACCATTGAGGTCTTGAATCAAATTCAATCAGTAAGTTGGAGTAAGGGTGAGTAGGAGGAAGATTTAGTGAGAAAGGTGTAGAGGTCTGCTATGAACATCATATTTTCCAGCAGCCTAAGGAGGAAAAAATTAAACATAAGGTCTTATTGGATTCAAATTTCAAAGAAGTTGAAAGGGATCATAACAGTACTATAATCAAACATTTATTATAATACAGTTACAACAATCCATGTGAATCAATCAAACATGAACTCTCTCAGTATCAAAGGCAAATAAGATGGAGTAAGAAAGATGACTTAGATTAATCAAAATGTCTCAAAAACAAGTACATAACCAGAGAACCAGTTGTTCTCAATCAAAATATTACAATAGCAGGGAGCCTAGCTCAACCATTTGACCTTAACAAAATATCAAAACTACCTATATATACTAAAATGTTGCAAGCACCAGGAATGTGATCAGATCAATGGCTTTAAATCCTTCAGTTAGTGCCCACTCTATCAGGTTGTGAAGACCTCGTGATTTTAGACACGAGCTAGGCATAGTTATGTTCTTTAAAAGAAAAAATGCCCATAAGGAAGCTTTGGATCATAAGTGCACCTTCATGGCTGCTCTCAACAACGTTTTCCATTTATGGGATGAGGTGAGGTCTCAACTGTTTCCCACAAAATTTAATAACTGTCTTCATTAGGATTAGGATTGGGCCTGACACTCATAACTATTCTCAGACAGTGCCAATGACTTCTTCGGGTCCATCCTGACGCCCCGAGGCCATGAATGGTCTTTGTCTATGACCAATGCAATATTTGTAGGTGGCAATCTAATAGTGCATGCACAGGGGTGATATGGAGTGAGGTGCTTGGCGAAAACTCGCATGGCCCAACGAGTGAGAGAAGACCATGTGGAAGGAAGTGATTGGGGGGAGCGGAGGCTAGGATGAGGCTGTGGTAGCAAGGGAAAGGCAAAGGTAGCAGAGGAATGAGGGAGGTCTGATAGGTCGGGAGGAGGTGACGTGTAAGGGATATTGGAATGTGAGTGGGAAAGGTGTCGGGAGGTGAGAGGAGGTATCGGGAAGGGAGATGTGATAAGTGGAGAGAGGGTGCTTGAGCTGCTTAGGCCTCCAATCTTTTCGTTTTCCCTGTGGAAATCATGGGAAGAATGCCACATGATTTACACCATAATGCAATTGAGGGTAAACCTCAATTTCTGTCTGATTTTTAAGAAATAGTCTGCAGATCCTTGTGTTAACAGAGACCACGTGAAATCTTTAGTGACTAGCAACTGAGAGAGAACTGATTTTAATATAACCATCAAGTAAAATGGTTACAAGTTGAGTTTAAATAATCACCAATAAAGGATATATGTGAAGGTCTATTTATACATTCACGAAAAATGTAATATGTACTAAAGTCGATCCAACATCCGACATCAAAAGGAAAGACTAGGAGATTTTCGTTCAAAGAACCGCTTGTACCGGCCACCTCACACACTTTCTAGGGAAATTTCCCACGTGTCGGCTAACTGGGCATGTTCTGCAAAAAAATCATGTCGTAGAATGTTAATATTTGTTTCCATCACTCCATAATCTTCATACAAAAATCATTGTCTAAATTGGTGTATGAAAATCAATTAATAAAAGTTACCATTTGTGTTAATTAAATGAATGGGTGCAATGTTTCATAAAAGCTACCATTTGTGTTAATTAAATGAATGGGTGTAATGTTTCATTCCAAAAGGACATATTGTTTCAAAGTGGAACCCTTTGGAGGAATATATAAGTAAAGTAATATGAAGAAGAATATATATATATATATATATATATATATATATATATATATAATGGATTCAATGAAAGTTCATTCTATCAGGTTCGTGCATGTTTACAAGCTGAGTATTTTCATGAGGATTGGATTCCTCACATCTCAGTTGGATATGAGATCAACAAGCCAAGCCTTGTTATGAGGGTTGGATTCCTCGTTTCTCAATTGGATCCGAGAACTATAAGCTGGGTATTGTATTAGAGAGGTGGATCTCTCACATTCAGTTGAAGTTGAAGATATTAAAGGATTGATTTTATTTGTATTCATTCAAGTTAAATAAATAAAAGAATGATATTTTATCTACTTCATACAATTTTTGTTATACATGTTTATGAATAATTAATTGAACTGCATATATCTTATTCGATTAATTTAGTTAATCTATGAAAGTGTGAAAAGTAGCCAAATGTTCTAGACACTAATTCACCCCCCTCCTTCTCAGTGTCAGTGTGTATTTCAACAATTGGTATCAGAGCAGGTGCCTTCATCACAATTTAAACACTCGAAGGTAGATTATGAATAAATGAATGGACAAATGGATCTCTCCACAAATGAAGCTCTCTTATTTGATGTAAAAGACTACTCCTCATGTAGGGAAATAATGAAAATATATCTGATGTCAAGAGGATATGGAGTCTGGGACTCATTAGTAAGTAATCCTTGGTACTTAACTACCTCAATGAACAAATCCAAAACTGCAAAAGAAGCAAAGAGAAACAATTCAATGACATTAAAAGAAATCTAGAATGGATTGTTAAACCAAATCAAAGAAAATATGGGATACTGCACCTCTGCTAAAGTATTATGGCTCTATCTAGATAGTTCTTATCAGAGTAAAGTAAAAAACAAAGAAAAATAAGACAATACCATCAAGGCATTGATGCAATCCCCAGTCATAAATAAAGAAGACAACTCAAACAAAGAATTGATGCAATCCCCAGTCATCAAAGAAGAAGACAACTCAAACAAGGAATTGATGCAATCCCTAGTCATCAAAGAAGAAGATAACTCCATCAAGGAATTGATGCATACCTTAGTAATCATTGAAGAAAAAATACTGAATCTTAAGACTGATGTTATAGTTGCATTAGAGGAGATTCATATGGAACCAGGAAATGGTATATATATTGAAGTTCATGTGGAGGCTCTTGACAATCTCAAATACACAACTATGTGCACTCTAGAAGAGTTGGAGAAACATCAAAAGAAATATATGTTTCTACTGCAACAGTTAGATCGATCTAACAACCATGAAGAGAAAGAACAAAAGATTCAGCTAAAATACAAAGAAGAAGACAGCAATAGATTAAAGATTTAAGTTGTTGATCTAACAAAATAAATGAACGAGGTAAATTCATATGAAAACATAAATAAATGCACAGAAGAATTAGAAGAAACAAAATAAATTTTCAATGGTCTAAAGACTCAACTTGAAGAAGCTAAGGAAAGTGAAGAAACCCTGAAGAGCCAATTGACTAAAAATGAAGAATCGTGCCACATGCTGGAATTGGAAGTCATCAACCTCAAAAGGATTCAGCTAGAAAACAAGGAAGAAATCAAAAGATTGAAGACTGAAGTTGTTGATCTAAAAAAATAAATAGAAGAGTTGAAGACATATGAAAAAACTAATAAATGCACAGAAGTCTTGGATGAGACATAAGAAATAGTCATTAGTTTAAAGACTCAACTTGAAGAAGCTAAGGAAATAGAATAAGACTTGAAGATCCAGTTGACTAAAAAGGAAGAAACATGTCACATGTTGGAATTGGAAGTTATCAACCTCAAAAAGAAGAATGAAAAGACAAAAGCAATTGTCAAATTCCAAAACATCTCATCCATCCTGGATAAGATCTGGAATAGTCAAAGACCAACTGATGACAAAATTGGTCTTGGGTACAATAAAAAAGAAGAAGGTGGTAAGTGGAACACCATTCACAAACATGAGAAAGGATTATCCTCCTCAAAAGGAAAAAATACAATCACAAACCAAATACAAACCATGAACTTTGTTAGAGGAAGCTATAAAAGTCAAAAGCAAGAAACATATCAAAAGGAAGACTTCTCATGTCACAACAGACTCGAGTATGAAAACACCTTCAGTGGTTATTGCTTTTCTTGTAAAAACTTTGGTCACAAAGAATTGGAATGCAAGAGTCTTGAAAAGAAAAATTCATGAATGTCCAATAACTTAATGAGATGATGGAGATGCAATTATGTTGGGCACACAACAAAGTTTTTTCATACCATGAGATACTACAATTGTGATAAGTTTGGGCACAAATCCAAAGACTACGGAAAATCAAGAAGACAACCCATGAAAAATAATCTATAAAAGTCAAGAAGGAAATCTAATGAACTTTGGAAGAAAAGAAGAGAGGATAAATATCAAAGGAAAAATGTAGAAAAGAAAAGTTCATTAAAGTAGAATATTTTAGAAAAACTTTTAATTAGTTTGAGTCTTGAAAATAACCAGGATCTACATATGGTATCAGAGCTTGGTTTCAAAACTGAAACCTAGGGCTTACCCACTCACAACCCTGAAAACACAACCTGGAAACCATTAAAAATAACCTGAGAAACCCATAAATCTTCGGGAAGTAACTAGCCAGCCACTTAACCCTCTTGTTTCGTCCACCTAACCTTTTCACTGCAAGAAAGAACCCTTACCTCCAAAGTAAATTAAAATGAAATAAAAAAAAAGTAATTAAACAGTCCAGGTACAATAACCAAGCTCAACATACAAGCCAACAACATCAAGGACCAATCCATGAGGAAGAAGGAGCCCAAAAGGGAATTTATGCATGGGTGGGCATATTATTATGGAATCATTTCCTTATTTCTGAATGAAGGTCGGTCAAACAAACCTTGACTGACCTTTTATATATTCCAGTGAAGCACAAGGTTGAACCAATGGCACCTATATTCGGGAAAGGGGAAACCGACCTTTATTACACTACACTATACAAACGAAACAAAATAAAAATATTGGGTGGGTTCATTGTAACAAATACCCCGATAGATATTAAACTTATCTATAACAACTCGCCATTATGATATTTAACTAGGGCTTGATAAGATTGGAAAAACCTTTGTCCTCTGCGGTTTCCACCATGTTCAAGTATCCTATCAAGAACCAGTCAGCGAACGAGTTGATCTTATTTTCGTTCGTCATCAATCTTAGGGGCGTGTTGGCCAAGCCAAGCATATATTCCACCCTTTTCAATACTAATGTGAACACATATGGGTCAAACTACATGTCACAACACCACACAACAACAAGACACAAACGCATAACCAGCTACAATAACCGTCTCCTATGGTGATGCCATAAAATATGACCCAAGCTCAAGCCACAAAGGCAACACATACAATGAAACACATAAAACTCTCATGTCAGGGATCTAACCCGAGTCACCCATGTGATAGGCGGTAAACATGATGGACATGTGGGGTATTTATTCCATACCTCTCGCATGTTAAGCGACATCTCTACCATGTGAGCTACAACCGCCACCCAAAGGGAATCAAACCAAGGTATCCCACGTGCACCAAAAACTCGAGCACCAAGAGCCTCACACTAGCCAATATTGCAACATGCATTAAGTGTCAAGTTCGAGCACCAAAGAGGAAGCTCGTGGGACACACAAGGAGCCAATGGAATATCCCACAAGCCTATTATCTCGCACAATTGGACAACTTTCCAGGGAAAAATAAAAATAAAATAAAAATAAAAACAACAAGGGCTACATCTATTGCACATATAGTCGATAGCTCCTGAGTTTTTTTTTTGAACAACCCCCCTTCGCCTCTTTGCAAACGTTACCTTCCTGGCCGAAGCATTATCTATTCTTTTAAACTCTATTTTCTCTAACTTCGGAAGCATTCGCCTCCCAAGGACACAATGATTACCAAGAACCAAGCGATAAGGATGTAATCCCTCCATGTTGGTGCAGACAACCTCCTTCCCATCATAAAGGTGACAGAAACCCCCCCTTATCAGCTTCGATTGTAGAAATAATCTTCCGTAACCTACGCCCAGCTGGTCATGGAGCCAAAGTAGCACCCTGGAAGCCAATCCAATAACCCTTAGTCACTTGCAGAGGAGGAGGGAGTGACTAGAGTGTGAATGCTCAAATGAAAGCAAGGAGAGTAGGGTTTCATTCATTTTCTTTCGAGAATGAGAAGAGGGCACGAGGGTAGGGTTTCATTTGTTTTCTTTAGAGAATGAGAAGGGGGCACGTGGACCTCATGCGAGGTCCCACGATTGCAAACCCATCACTGTTTTCAAACATCATCCAAGTGTCCGAGCCCACTAATCTCCCAAGCTCAAGGGTCAAGAGCACCAAGGGAGAGCTAGAGGAGCCATTCCACAACGCCTTAATTATTATTTTTTATATATTGTTAATTATTTAGTTTTTATTTATTTATTATTATTATTATTTATTAGCATTATTTTATATTTATTTTATTTATTTATTGTAATTTACCATTTTCTTCTNTAAGTTAAATAGTACAAAATAATATATATTTTAAATAACACAAACCTTTTCAACAAAGTCGAATGAAATTTAAAAATAATAATAATAATAATAATAATGTAACTCCAATACCTTTTCTCATGAAGACAGAAAGGTTAAAACTGATTAGTTCAAATGTCCATGTATTTACATTTAATCTCCTAAGTCCTTTCTATTAAAACACACAACAAACTTGGATGTATACTTTCTATTTTTTTTCTATAATGTTCATGTTATGGCTTAATTCATATATATCATTAGTTGGATATAGTTGGATAGGAAATA
>SNQJ01S0071259.1:56606-81723 GCA_010110895.2 Picea sitchensis | reverse complement strand
AAAGTCTAAGCTAACAGAGATTCTGGTCTTCCATACCAGTCATCTCTGTTTCTTTGCTGGACTACAATTTTTTTTTCTGAGACACATAGAGGTACATGTGGCCTATATAAGGTCTACACGCGTGTACCCGTGCCCTACATTCTTACAGCCCGCGTGTGAACGCTAGCTGAGAAAGTAACAATAGTGTGTAGGATTCCAGAAAACTTTTAAGGTAGTCATCCTCTTCCTGTCAGAATTTGTCATTCTCAAGGGTTTTCTAGAACTCTTTCTAGTCTTTGTTGATTGCAGTCTATATCTTGGGTTTCACCTCAGATTGTTTTGTTCTACGAATTTTTCCTTGCATTGTTTTCTTTTTTGTTGTTAAAGAAAGTGTTTGAGCCTTCAAGAGATCATGATTCTCAGTATTAGTGGACTCTGCCTGGTTTAGATTGTTGTATTTTATTCGTCTCAGAGTTTCAGAGATACACATGGCCTGTATAAGGCTAGCACACATGTACACGCCCTCTGACTCTACACAGCTTGTGTGCACATGCTTGCTGTGGAACTCTCAGTAGTGTGCTTGTAGAGGATAGTTTTTGTTGAAGGTGAGACAATCATCGTTTCCCTTGACAAGAGTCATACCTCTCAGGTTTTTTGAGTCTCTGTCATAGTAGTTAGTAGCTTAGGTTTGATCTCAGCCATAGCTTTCTTTTTCATTTATAATTTTTCATGAAAAGTTTCTTTTGAAGGGTTTTTAGACAAGTGTGAGAGTCCATTTTTAAGTTACTGGTGTGTGATTTTTAAACAGATTCTTTGCAAGATGCGCTTAGGCAGAATTTTTTCTTGGTTTTGACTTGTTGATATTTTTCCTTTTTGCTTTGTGACCATTCAAATAAAAAAAAATAACAATTTTTCATGTCTTTGATTGATTGAAAAGTGTTGTTTGGAATTAGTAACCAGGGAAAAGTATTTACTTTCATAAGTTCTTGGTAGTTTACTTAGATCATAAGTAGCTCATAGTCGAGTGAAATCCTTCTTTGAGTTTGTTGTTCAAAGATATTAGAAAAAAATTTAAAATTTGAAAAGTTGTTTAAAATTTGCGTTAAGTGAAGGTTTTTGTTTCCAACTTTCTGTTTCTTTTTTACTTTCGTCTTTCCAACATCACTAGTTTCAATTTCATACCCTTTGACATAATACAAGCCATAAAATTAACGCTAAATCTAAAATTCATTAGACTTTTATGTTTGTAGGGTTAACCAACTAGTTCAGGATTAGGGCTTTGGATTAGGTTGGAGATGAAACTCTTCAAGGCCATTAAAATCAAACATTGCAGTTTGAGTTAGGGAGTGTCCAAGTCCAGTATTGTGAAAGTTATCCGGGACCCCCCTCTAACACAGGGGATAAACATGAGGTCGTGTGCAAAAATGTAGCAGAGATAACCCCTCCAAAGCTGGACCAATCGTAGTGGAGAATACATTTAGAGGGCTTGTCTTGGGATTCTGTCGATTGCATTTGCCACAGAGCTTCGTGGGTATCAAATCCATTTGAGGTCCTCAGTTGTCTTTCAGACCACTTTCTCTCGATACCCTTGATAGGTTTCAGGCTCAATACCCTGCTCATTTTGGTCTACCTGAATTTCGACTGTACCTGCCTGGTGACTGTTCGTGCACTGGCAACCTAGTTGCCTATCTTTTTTAGGGACATACACAGGTGACTGCAGGGGTATACTGCGGTACCTAGGATAGACATCAGGCCATGATTTGCAGAGTATACCTGGAGGGTGCTTCCATGTTCGAGTTGTACTTGCACCGGTAAGTTGTTGTAGTGTTGGTTCTTGTAAGTGTTCTTCCAATTAATTTAGTGTTTGCCTATATTATCTTATAGGGAATTTCTTAGTGTGTGTTGTTTTTGAATGACTAGAACACTCTAGAGTGTCTCTGATCTTCTCACACAGTGGAGCATCATGAGCTCCACCGGTCATGAAGGCTTCTTGGCCTGCCGCCGGTTACACTAGAGCCACCCCCACCACCACTAAGGTGAAAGCTAGACCAACAAGGGTCTTTTGAGGTGACTGGGTTGCAAGAAATTGTGCTTGACCAACATCCGGAGGAATCAACCATTTTAGACCTTGGAGAGAAAGATTTTGGTCTAGTTGAAACCTCCACCACTGATATTTTGACACCCACCATCGTACTGGTTCATCCTTATGAGTGTCATACAATGTTGCATGCAACAATGGAAACAAATGATGTTACTCCTTCTGGGAATTCTTCAATTCCCATTACGGTTGTCACCACAAGAGAGTTTCCACCTCCTAACCCACCGTCACTAGTCTGAGGCACCATGGTCTTGACTGCCTCTACATCGCATAGTGGTTCGATCCCATCTCTGGTGGCGACCACAACCCCTTTCCAACCAAGTGTGACAGGCCATCCATTCTCATATAGGATGCCTAGTTCAGGCACAAGTCCTATACTTTCCTACTCCACTTCACAGAATTCAGGTCTGGGGGCAGGGATCTCTAACGCTCCTCTGCAAGGCCACATGGGGGGAACTTCCACTCCCTTTAACACTTTCCATTATGGAGGAGGTCATATCCCTCCTTCATCCCCTTCGCTCGGTGGCACTCACTAGCCTTTCGCCGGGCCGCCTGCACACCATAGTTTTTTTGGAGAAGGGAGTCAAGGACCACCTTTGCATACTATGTCAGTCAGTTCGACACCGTTTTATTTGTTCGGTGTGTTTGGTAACAATGCCTTCTCATCCGCTGCTTTCCTGACGGGGGGCAATCCCAGTTTCGGAAAACCTATTCCTATGCAGGATACTATTCCTACACAGGGGGCACATCTAGGAACTTCTTCCGCATAAGGGCCTTGGAATTCTTGGCAAGGATCCATTCCCTCATCAGAAATTCCGATCTGGGGTAATTATTTTCACAATCAATGGGACCCCGGATAAATTACTATGCCTATCCCCACGGGACTGACATGGGGCAACCCTTCCGAAATTCCTTCGAATGTAATGCATGCCCAACCATCTATGTCCTATTTTGGAAATCAACCGATGATGTCTCCTCACAAAAAAAATCCATACGCTGGCCATGGCCATGGTTTTTACCAGAACCCAGGCCAACAGTCGAACTTTTCCTAGCAACCTGGTGCCATTCAAACTCCAGGCCCCTTTTTCCTAGGTTTTCACCAACAACCCAAACTACCCTTCCTAGAAACCTTGCATTTTCCAGACTTGACAAGGTTGTTGAATGAGCCTATCTGTCACGATCTGCATTGGCCTCCTATGCCGATGAAGTTGCCTTCGGACATCCCAAAGTTCAAAGCCAAGCCTAACGAATATCCAAGAGATCATGTGACTACCTTCCTTCTTTGGTGCTCATCTAACTCGTTGAAAGACAACTCTGTACAATTGAGATTGTTTCAACGTACTCTCATTGGGAGTGTCACAAAATGGTACATTGATCTTGATCGTTGAAGATACTCTTCCTTCCGTGAACTGGTGATGGATTTCCTAAACCATTTCCAGTTACCTGTGAGATACGATGCTGACACCGAATTGCTGGCCAATTTCTCACAAAAAAAAGTAGACCATATCTCTGATCACATCTGAGAATGGAGATGCCGAAAGAGTTTAATTAATGTACCAGTCCCACCAGCATTCCTGCTTGAGTGGTTCCTTAAGTCTTTGGTCCCACAGTTATCCAAAGATGTCACAACGTCGGGAGTATTTTCTGAAGAAGATGCCATCATGAGAGCTCAACAACTTGAGCTAATCTACTCTCAGTCCGGTTTATTATACGATATCTTTCCAGATGTTCCACACTCAATACTTGATAAAACTAGATAGAGAGATGGACCACATGCTGATGGTATTGTTGGTTCAGCACAAACAAATCCCGCTGAGCAATTGAAGAAGAAGTTGCAGCAGTTGTCTATACAACACACAGCGACCAACCAAACTATTGCTTTGGCTGCTCCCCCTACCAAAACGTTAGATGTACACACATTGCATTCAACTAATCCAAAGGCCACCCAACAGCATGAAGGAAAGAAAAAACAATGAAAGAAGGGTAAGGGGGATAAAAAACCTATCGATAATGCTAGCAGGGACAAGACTGAGAAACAAAAGGTGAGGTATCTATGCAACTTGTGCACAGAAGACCACCCAACCCATCTATGTCCTCGACTTGCAGAAGCCCAAAAGTTTGTGATGCAGAAACAACCTATTGTGTTAACTAATCCATTTCAACATGGGAAAAATCTAACCCAAGCCTCTGCAAGCATGGAAGGGGGCAACCAAGAAACCTATCCATCTTCGAACAACCCTGCATC
The DNA here is from genome assembly GCA_010110895.2 of Picea sitchensis. Taxonomy (NCBI): domain Eukaryota; kingdom Viridiplantae; phylum Streptophyta; class Pinopsida; order Pinales; family Pinaceae; genus Picea; species Picea sitchensis. The sequence goes on along the minus strand of SNQJ01S0071259.1, from coordinate 77,401 downwards.
CATGAATGTATATATGGTGAAGGGTGATGCTTTTATATCGACTAGAGCACATGACTATAGTAAACCAAGAACTTATGAGAAGGGAAAAGAAGCCGAACTCCCATCTCTTCCTCTACAGATTCAGAAGACATTGGGAAAAACAATGACACGCATCCCCAAAGGTGCGTTCAAAAAAGCTTCTCACAACCCAAATGCAAGGGTTGCCCAGAACTATTCTGTGGTGGAAGATTTATCACAAACCCCTTGTGCGATGTCCGCTTTGGAGGTCCTCCAAAGCTGCCCTTCCCAGAGGAAAGCCTTGTTAACCTCTTTAGGATCTACCGAGACTTGTAATCTAGGTACAATCAGGCTGTATACAACCGACTTAAAACCTCGTCTGCCTTACCACGTAGCGTTTCAGATAGTAGTGGGTTATCCCACGAAATTTTTTACTCAAAATGTCTTCCATGCGGTGGTTGATGAGGCTGCCTCGACATGTGTTATGTCGTTGGCATGTTGGAAGGCCATTGGCTAGCCCATTTTTTCTCCATCACCTACTCTTGTCACTTCTTTCGACGGTCATTTGTTCCGACCACATGGTATCATTCCCTCTTTCCCCGTGCAGTTAGGAGGGAAGACCATGTGTGTCAAGGTAGAAGTAGTCAACACACCCCTCAACTATAACCTCTTGTTAGGGAGGAGTTGGACTTATTCCATGCAAGCTGTGGTTGCTACAGTTTTTCGGGTCTTGTTGTTTCCACATGAGGGCCGGATAGTGACCATCGATCACTTGTCTTTCTCTAGACCTAACCCTTCATTGGGGGCATCCACGATCCTGATGATTGATAATCCTCAACCAGGTGTGGTCAACGTAGGGGTTGGTTTGTGCCCATATTTGATGGGTACCATCGATTACCCTCCCCCTCAAGGTGATATCAAGTTTATATCCAATCACCATAAGGTTGATATTTTTCAAGTTTCGTCATTCCGCACGATTTACTTCGACGATCGGTGGATGCTTCCTTCCCCATCGGTCACGATGGATGGGATAGGGCACCCAGGCATGTCCATGCCCTTGTTCACAGCTGAAGTAGCATACTCTTTAGTCGAGCAAGCTTCAACCAACACTGATCCAACTCCTGCACAAGAGTTTGATCCACTTATAGAGCCTATTTGGGCCCAGGGTTCTTTCGCTAACACCGATTCATTAGACTTAGTCTTTCCCTCTGATGAAGCTATAATTGAAGCAATTACTAGTCCAGACAAACCCTGGGAAGATCTTCATCACAGATCATACTTCCTCCCAGAGTTAAGTAGAATCGAAGCCGGAGAATTCACCTTGACTATGACAGGAGATAGGTCTTGTCCTATTAATCCCTTGTCTACACATGAGGTTTATGCTGAGGGTAATATGACAATTGTCCCTGAAACCTTACCGATCAATATCTCCTGAAACCCTGGTTTCATGGAGAATGTTTTCATTGGAGCTGACTGCTCCCCTGAAGAGATTCAAATATACACAGATCTTTTTAAAGAATTCTGTGACATTTTTTCCTGGTCTTACGAGGAAATTCCAGGCATTGATCCAAAAATATTTGAACATGAAATCACAACTTATCCAGATGCCAAGCCTCTCTGGTAGAAGCTTCATCTAATTAACCCCAAGAAAGTAGCAACCATTAAGGTTGAGGTTGAGAAACTGCTAAAATCTGGTTTTATCTATCTTATCCATTTGACCCAATGGGTGTCAAATCTTGTGTTGGTCAATAAAAAACAAGGCACAATTTGTGTATGTATGGACTTCCATGATTTGAACAAGGCCTGTCCCAAATATAATTTTCCCACACCATTCATCGACCAGATAATTGATGAATGTGCGGGTTGCGAGGCATTCTCTTTCATGGAAATTTTTTCAGGATATAACCAAATACAAATCAAACCCGAAGACCAGTACAAAACAACATTCATCTATCCATGGGGTACATTCATGTATCGTAAGTTGCCTTTTGGTCTCAAAAATGTTGGAGCCACCTTTCAACGGGCCATGTCTTTTTATTTCCATGACCTCAAGCATATAGTCGAGGCCTATTTAGATGATTTAGCATCTCTATATCACAAGAGAATGGATCATCCCACACACCTCTGAATTATGTTTGAGCGTTGTTGATACTTTCATATTCGCTTGAATCCAAACAAGTGCAGATTTTGCATAACATCAGGACATTTGTTAGGTTTCATAGTGTCAACAACAGGGATCATGGTCGAACCTCTCAAGGTCGAGGAAATAATTTAGTTTCCCCCCCCACACACAATCCTTCAACTTTAGAGTCTACAGGGCAAGGCGTATTTTTTAAGATGCTTCATCTCTAACTATGCCGAGATCACCAAGGGATTTATGCGCTTACTTAAGAAAGGTGTTCATTTTTATTGGGAATATGTCTCTCAAATATATTTCATGGCGTTGAAACATTCCCTCACAACTACCCCTCTGCTCCAGCCACCTAACTATAACAAGGATTTCTTATTATATCCGGCTGCAGCAGAGTCAACCATTGGCATGGTCTTAGTTCAGGAAGATGACTTGTTCTCAGAATATGTCATCTATTACCTGAGTCAAGGCCTTGTAGGATCGGAACTCAATTATTCTCATATCAAAAAACTTGTGTTGGCAGCAGTTCATGTTGTTCAATGGTTCCATCATTATGTTCTGTTTCGCAAGACCACCATTATTGTTGTCGTGAATCCATTTTAGTACATGTTGACACGATGGGTAATAGGTGGAAAGATCAGTAGATGGATAGTTTTTTTCCAGGAGTTTGACTTAGATTTCGTTTCATCAAAATCCAAAAAGTCATTGGTCTTCATAGAAATTATTTTGGAACTTCCGGTTGAGTCATGTGATCTTGTGCCCGAAGAGTCGCCTATCAAATGAGATATTTTTTTGATCACCTCTTCGGATCCTTGGTATGGAGATATACTTATCTATCTCCAGACTTTGAAGTGCCCCACCTCTGCTTCTCATGATGAGCGTCGACACATATGCCATCAGGCTAAGAATTATCTCATACTCGATGATACATTGTATCAGAGAGGTGTACACTGCATCCTGCGCCAATGTCTCACTCACGAAGAATCCATTATCATGCTTAACGATTTACTTACCGAAGCCTGTGGTGGTCATTTGTCTAGGTTGGGAACGACTCAAAATATTCTACGAGAAGGTTACTTCTGGCCGACACTTATCAAATATTGTATCGAATCGGTCAAGAAGTGCCACCCGTGCCAAATCTTCTCTTGGAAGATAAGGGCACATCCTGCTCCCATGTTTCCTGTCATCACAGTTGGTCCCTTCACCAAGTGGGGGATTTATTATACTACATGCAACCCTCCTTCAACAAGGGGGCATCATTACATCATCGTATCCATAGACTACTTCATGAAGTGGGTTGAAGCTATGCCAACGTTTAAAAATGACAGAGAGATTGCAACTCTCTTTTTATTCAACCAGATAATAGCAAGGTTCAACGTCCCAAGGGAGATTGTCACTGACCATGGCAGTCACTTTCAAATCTAGTTGATGAATGATTTAACTTCAAGGCTTGGGTTACGGTAGGAACATTCGTCACCCTACTACCCCCAAGCAAATGGTTAGGTGGAAGCTATGAACAAAACTCTTAAGACCATTCTACAATGAACGATCAACTTAGCCAAGTCAAATTGGCATTGGATGTTATACTCGGCATTATGGGCTTACCGAATGTCTATTAAGACTGCAACTAGTTTCTCACCTTTCCAACTCGTTTATGGGATGGAGTCATTCTTGCCTATAGAATGTCAGATCTCGTCTCTAAAGTTGGCAGTACAATTATTGCCAGACACTTCTCCACTTGAAGAGCGGTTATTATACCTAGAGCATATCAATGAGTAGTGTCATGATGCAGCCCTAGCCAACGAAGCTCACAAATATAAATTCAAGTGTCAGTATGATAGGTCCGTTCACCCTCGAATTTTCATTGAAGGCGACCTTGTCGTAATCTACGATCAAGATAAGGACCCCCTGGGGGTAGGAAAATTCAAACCCATGTGGTTTGGACCTTTCATCATAAAAGAAGTTCTAAAGAAGGTTTCTTATTGTATGGTTGATTTTGAAGGGAATCCTTTGGCAAATCCTAGAATGGACTCTACCTCAAGAAGTATTACTCATAGGCAGGTCACCATGGGTAACTTTTTGTGACATATGTATAGTCTTTGTACTATTACTTTCTAGTTTATTTTAGTGTTATGGATGTGTTGTTGATGTTATCTTTCATCACTGTGGCATATGTCAAGTGAATCCAAGATGTTCATTGGGTACGCAAATGGTGCTAGATGGCACACTCGGAGGCTTGCCTCTGCAGCTTGGGTAATTTATACACCTCGAGACCAGTTATTATCTTCTGGAGGTATATACTTAGGTGACACCATAAACAATGTCGCCAAGTATAGTGCAGTTATTGAGTTGCTTCGTGATGCATTGTCATTTGGTATCTCTCATCTCTGGGTATATATTGACACTCAGCTAGTTGTGTCTTAGTTAAATAGAATCTACCGTGTTCATGATCCAAATTTACACCAAAGATTCCTTAGGGTACGTCTCTTAGAACAAAACTTTGCTTATATTACATATTTTCATGTTTTTAGGAGTTTAAATCAAATTACAGATACTCTAGGGAATAAAATTTTATATTGGCATCTTGCACACATATGAAAAGACATACACATAAATGTGTAAATACATTTTTTGCAAAAATGATCCATAAGCCACGAAAAAACATAAAAATCCATATATAATATCATAAGTAACCAGAGTACACAGATGGACACAAGCGCCTAAAAAATATGACCAGTAATGAGTTAAGGGGCTTATGCCCTCAAAAAATATGTACAAGTAGTGCTCTCGGCACGTGAAAAGCCTAACTAAACTCAGGGCCTGTGGGCCCTATTGTATTGATCTACAACATTATCTAAATAATTGGACCCATGTCCGTGGTGCCCCCACTACATGAGGCTGCATGGATGGTGGCAGATCCTAAATATCTACCATAGGGACCGTGTGAGTGAGCAAAGTAAAGTTCCCCAGCTGGAAGATATCCTGCTACTACTGGTCCCCCAACTGCAGCAGGTGCGGCCCTTGGCTAAGGACGATGCTTGTTCCTTGCATAATCAGCAGGTCACACTGGTCCCACATTTGCACACAAAAAACACATATCTGTCAAAAACTCTGGTATATAAAAAAATTGATATATAACAAAAACGACATAAAAATTACATATGCGTCACAAAAAAAATAAAAAAAACAACTACAAATATGGAGACTTACCCATCTCTCCTCGCTCCTCACTAGGAGGTACTGGTATCTTAGGATCCCTCGAAAAATCAATCCTTGCATACAGGTAATCCTTGATAACTAGGATCTGTCACGATAGCTAGGCAAAGAAATCATCATCAAAGGACTCATTAGTCCTTTCACCACCCTGTTGTGGCAGTAGTATTTCCCATCTACACATAGCAGGAAGAGAGGCCTGATGTCCTCGTACCACTACTCAAGGACTAAAGCTCGAAACTCTCTCAAAGAAGAACAAGCACAGAACGGTCTTGAACCCGAAGTTCCTTTGTGTCCGCAATCAATAATCTGTCAACTGCCTCTTCATACACTCTAACAATGTGGTGCTCCAATCAAATATTTGTGCATTTAAGCACTAGACTACATAGTTCATCTGTGCCTGGGATGTTTGATGCAAAGCCACAAAACCAGTGATTCACCCAATAAGCAACATTATCGCTTGTAGCAATAAGTCAATAATATTTCTTATGGGCATCTGGGAGCTCGAGCGGTCTGTGTCAGCCACACTGTAAATACCTATCAATTCCTCTATGATATGTGGCCTCGAAGGAAAAGTCCAAAAGTTGACTAGTTACCCTCTCTGAGAGAGGCTAGTCAAAAAATAAATGTCCTCGGTCGTGGGCACCAGTGACTACCCCTCTAACATGAATGCCTCTGCATCCATATGCCAGTAGTCAACAAAGGCATTCAATATCCTAGGTTGTGCCTGCATAAAAGGACATAAGAAGAACTTGAGTAACCCACATTGCATCAAGGCAAACACAACATTGGGGTCTTCCCTGACCAACTCACTAACCTCTTCATGCTCTCTTTCTCTCCAGTGGACATACATACTGCAAAACACCAAGGTTCAGGAGGGTTAACCCTTATTTTTAAGATTTTTTCATTCAAAAAGGGGGTCCACGCAAGTTGTAATACTAACATTCGCATGTACAAACGTGTAGGGTTTACTCTATCCGAATGTACACATGGCATGTCCTGAGACAACCTGCGTGGACCTAGGGCCGACCTTTTGAAGTTCGACACCCTCCAAAAAAATGAAACCTAAAGAAAAAAGAAAGACTTAAAATGCAAGATAAGAGAGTTTGTACTTACTTGGTCCAGACAAAAGTTCATTTCATCCACTGCAGCTCCCAGAATCACCACTTTTGACAAAGGGTTTTTTTTGGCTCCAGATTCAATTTCCAAATCAGCAATGGTGATAATGAGCTACCAACTTCTATTTATAGACCTTTTGGCCTCTTTTTGTCACTTTTTTGGCCTCCCTTATCATTTTCTTTAAACCAAAAACCATTTAGAGTGATTTAGGAGTTGCATGGGAGGGATTTGATCGGGCACAGGGACAGTTTTTTGGAGTTTTGGGTAATTTTCGACGGTCCATGAATTTTTTTTTTCCGAGGATCAACTTGAGCATATAGGTTAGGTTTCTACCCAGACTTTTGCATCTTGTTGTCTTTTTCCTTTTCCATAGGATCGATCCCATTAGGTTGTGACACAAAACCATCATAGCTGCTTTAGAAGTGTCGCGACTTGGTGGTAGAGCTTACTGGAACATGGATGCCCTAGGTAGATCTTGGTTGCATTATGGTATCCATGCTGTCTCTAATCACTGTAGGCTTGGGAGTCTTTGTTGTTTTTCCTAATTACGAGTTTGAACCTCATTTGCATGATTCCTTTTCACTCTTGACCTCACCCTCGGGACTCCCAAAATATATAATGGATCTTCTTTTAAGCCCTTTTCAGACCCTTTAAACATGAAAAGATTGTAAAGTGATGTTGTGGCCTTTCACAATCGTTAAACTGAAATTTGAAGTCATGTCTGTCCGATGATAGTTTACCCCTTTTTTGGTCCGGACAGTCAACTGTATGAACAAAGGTGTACTCTATGGAAATTCATTTCTCTAGAAGAGTACTCTCAGGTATTGTTTTAACCCTTTTTCGGGCTTGAGGGACTAAATTTATGAAAAAGGAACCCCCATGGAGTCCATAGTTAAGCTCTTTTCAGACTCCCTAAAATTGAAAAGATTGCCCGGTGACCTTATTCTCTCACACTCGTTAAACTGGTCCAAAAGAACATTCCTGATGGAGTCCATAGTTAAGCTTTTTTCAAACTCCTTAAAAATGGAAAAATGGCCAAGTGATCTTGTCTTTCTCACACTCGTTAAAATGGTTTTGAATAGATGTCTTGTCGGTGCTAGTTTACCCCTTTTTTGAACTGACTAGATTATCTTCGAAAAAGGCACCCCAATGGAGTCTCCTTTTACAAATTTTCAGACTCTCTACATATGAAAAACCACCGAGCTTACCTTCTCTTGGCTTGTTAAACTTACATTGAAGGACATTACCATTGTGTGTTTTATTAATCGCATTTGCATAACTGCATCTTTGGCCTAATGCCGACTCCATGTTGCTCTCGACTGAACCATCTGAAGCATGCCTCATATGCAAGCCTTATAGCACTTTGCCTCTGCTTCTTGACAGCTTTGGCCCCTGGAGGATTTTTCCTGAGTGTCCTTTTCTTGCATGTCTCTTTGCCCTGAGCATCCCTGTGTTCCATGCGCTTGGAACTAGTATGTTTGCGACACTCGATCCTCCTTTGTAATGTAACATTATTTTATTCTTTTTTCCAAAATCATTGAAAAAGACAAAAAAATCAAATATACCCCAAAAAGAGGAAGGGAAAAGTATTTTCTTTATTAGTAGGATAATGAGTCGCCCTTGGATAAAGAACATCTTTCCGTTTGTTCATCAAACCCTGGGATGTAATATGACCTTAGGAAGTTATTCTCTCTACATAGAGTTGTGTCCTCCTCCATTTGGTTATTCTTCCAAACATATTGAGAGTTTGTGTTGCCTCCTGCCTCGTAAACTTATGTTAATGCCATGCTGCCTGAGTCTCATCATTTGTCATGCTATTGTCCAAGGGAAGTTTGTCACCAAGCCTAAGTCGGCCCCTCTGCAGTTTGTCTCTTGCCCTCATACCCGACCATCCTAAACGTCCAATCAAGTCTTTGTTCGAAATCAATGAAGCCTTCAGTTTGATCATCAAGATTCTCTAGTCCATGACCAACGAGCCGTCAAAGACCTCTGGGTAGTGAAGTCGTACACTCATATTACACTCCTACTTGAGTTTTGAAGATTTTGAGGTTGTTTCTCGAGCTTTGAAGACCTCATCTCCAACCATCAAGCCTTATCATCTTCTAAGAAGATGGGTACTCTACATGTATATCTTTTTTATTTCAAGATGTAGCTCCGCTATGTATTGTTCTCGGCTACACTTTATATAGTTGTATGACATGGATCTATAGTGTATTTGATTGGTAGCCATGCGTTTATTTTATCCTGAGCATGGGTATGCCTGCCTCAGTGAGACAATTGTTATTTTTGCAGACGACGCCTCTCGATTTGTGGTCCCTCGGCTCACTTGTTCAGCACATCAGTAAAGATTGGTAATGTATTTCGGCCATCAGATGCTCTTCTGACCTCACACATTAGGGGGAATCTGTTATAACCCTAATTTTCACCATACATGCTTACCTGGCATCAAGCCACCTCATAGCCCTTTTTTTCCAAAGCACTGTCGAACAACTCTTCTTAAAAACCTCTTTTATAAAGGCCCACACGCCCTACTCCATTACTGCATGCGTGTACATGCTCACTGATCCAAAACATCCCGCGTGTACCTACAAAAGTACGAAAAAAGGAAAGTTGTCGAGGGAACACACAACTTTGGGTAAGTTAACTAAACCTTCCAAACATGCATGGCCGAGGGTTCATCCAAATACCTAGCTTCTTCTAGCCTATAAAAGAAGGGTTAGGGGTCCCATTTGGAAGAGGAGAATAATAGTAAAGAAACTCTACCCAATTGCACATTCCCATTGTCCCAACCCTTTAGCCATCCATGTGCAAGAAGAGTTACAGACAAAAGAAGTTGGAGGACAGTTGAAGAGGAGCCCAGGATCAGGTTTGTGGAGCGGTGGCTAGTCTCGACATTGTAAGTTGATTCATTAAAATTAATAAAGAAATTATTTTCCCATCCGACTATATGAGTTCTTCATAGTTTATTGAATATATGTTTGAATCTCTAACCCATTAATCTGTAGGTAAAACACATGTATAGTTTGTTGCTTGTTTTGTATGCAGGTCAGCCTTGGGAGGAAATCTGCTAACAAGCGATCAAGCATGAAGAATGATCGACATCGAAAGTCTGAAAAGAGGTATGTTTGTCTAACCATGTATTTGCTTAAAAGAAATGGGGATTAGGTCTGGGACGACTGTAGAAAGTAGGATTCTTTCGGTCTCATATGCATGCATGATATAACCCTAAATGCTAGTCCGTAGGGGGATTTTCCACCACAACAAAATTGGTGACCATACTGGGGAAGTCTCTAGGGTTCCTGGGAATATTTTTGGTTATTTAAAAAAAAAAAAACTGGGTTTCTTTCCTGTTTTTGAAGTTTCTACAAAGTCTGAGCTAACAAAGATTCTAGTCTTCCATACCAGTCATCTCTGCTTCTTTGTTGGATTGTAAATTTTTTTCTGAGACCCACAGAGGTACATGTGGCCTGTATAAGGTTTGCATGCGTGTACCCGTACCCTACATTCTTACAACCCGCGTGCGAATGCTAGCTGAAGAAGTAAAAGTAGCATGTATGATTCCAGAAAAATTTTGAGGCAGTCATCCTCTTCCCTGTCATAATTAGTCATTCTCAGGGGTTTTTTGGAACTCTTTCTAGTCTTTGTTGATTGCAGTCTATAGCTTAGGTTTCACCTCGGATTGTTTTGTTCTACAGATTCTTCCTTGCATTGTTTTCTTTTTTGTTGTTAAAGAAAGTGTCTGAGCCTTCAAGAGATCTTGATTCTCAGTATCAGTGGTCTCTGCCTAGTTTAGATTGTTGTATTTTATTCATCTCAGAGTTTCAGAGATACACATGGCCTGTATAAGGCTAGCACATGTGTACACGCCCTCTGACTCTACATAGTTCGTGTGCACATGCTTGTTGTGGAACTATCAACAGTGTGCTTGTAGAGGATAGTTTTTGTTGAAGGTGAGGCAGCCATCCTTTCCCTTTACAAGAGTCATACCTCTCAGGTTTTTTGAGTCTCTGTCATAGCAGTGAGTAGCTTAGGTTTGATCTCAACCATAGCTTTCTTTTTCATTTAGAAGTTTTCATGAGAATTTTCTTTTGAAGAGTTTTTAGACAAGTGTGAGAGTCCATTTTTAAGTTACTGGTGTGTGATTTTTAAATAGATTCTTTGCGAGCTGTGCTTGGGCCAGAATTTTTTCTTGGTTTTGACTTGTTGATAATTTTCCTTTTTGCTTTGTAAGCATTCAAATAAAAAAAAAGATAATGATTTTTTATGTCTTTGATTGATTGAAAAGTATTGTTTGACATTAGTAACCAGGGAAAAGTCTTTTCTTTCATAAGTTCTTGGCAGTTTACTTATATTGTAAGTAGCTCGTAGTTGAGTGAAATCTTGCTTTGAGTTTACTGTCCAAAGATCTTAGAAAAAAATTTAAAATTTGAAAAGTTGTTTAAAATTTGCATTAAGTGAAGGTTTTTGATTCCATCTTTCTGTTTCTTTTTTACTTTCATCTTTCAAACATCACTGGTTTCACTTTCATACCCTTTGACATAAGACAAGCCATAAAATTAACACTAAATCTAAAATTCATTAGACTTTTATGTTTGTAGGGTTAACCAATTAGTTTAGGATTAGGCCCTTGGATTAGGTTGGAGAGGAAACTCTTCAAGGCCATTAAAATCAAACATTGGAGTCTGAGTTAAAGAGTGTGCAAGTCCATTATCGTGAAAGTTGTCCGGGAACCCCCTCTAACATAGGGGATAAACACGAGGTTTGTGCGGAAAGGTAGCGGAGATAACCCTTCCAAAGTTGGACCAATCGTAGTGGAGAACACATATAGAGGGCTTGTCTTGGGATTCCATCGATTGCATTTGCCATGGAGCTTCGTGGGTCTCGAATCCATTCGAGGTCCTCAGTTTTCTTTCGGACCACTTTCTCTCAATACCCTTGACAAGTTTCGGGGTCAATACCCTACTGATTGTGGTCTAGTCGAATTTCGATTGTACCCGCTTGATGACTGTTCGCGCGCTGGCAACCTAGTTGCCTATCTTTTTTAGGGACATACACAGGTGACTGCAGGGGAATACCATGTTACCTAGGATAGACATCGGGCCATGCTTTGTAGAGTATACCTAGAGGGTGCTTCCATGTTTGAGTTTCACTTGCACCGGTAAGTTTCTCTAGTGTTGGTTGTTGTAACTGTTCTTCCAATTAATTTAGTGTTTGTTTGTCTTATCTTATAGGGAATTTTTTAGTGTGTGTTATTTTTGAACGACTAGAACACCTAGAGTGTTTTTGATCTTCTCACATAGTGGAGGATCTCGAGCTCCGCCGGTCACGAAGGCTTCTTGGCTTGTCACTGGTTACACTGGAGCCACCCCCGCCACCACTAAGGCGACAACTAGACCAACAAGAGTATTTTGAAGCAACCGGGTCACAAGAAATTGTGCCCGACCAACATCTGGAGAAATCGACCATTTTAGACCTTGGAGTGAAAGATTTTGGTCTAGTTGAAATATCCACCACTAATATTTCGGCACCCACCATCGTACCAGTTCATCCTTATGAGTGCCAGACAGTGTTACACGCAGCAATGGAAACAAATGTTGTTACTGCTTTTGGGAATTCTTCAATTCCCACTAAGGTTGTCACCACAGGATAGTTTCCACCTCCTAACCCACCTTCACCGGTCTGAGCCACCATGGTCTCGAATGACTCTACATCGCATAGTGGTCCGATCCCATCTCTGGCGGTGGCCACAACCCCTTTCCAACCAAGTGCGACAAGCCCTCCGTTCTCATACAGGATTCCTAGTTCAGGGACAAGTCTTGTACTTTCCTACTCCACTTCACAGACTTCAGGTCTGGGGCAGGGAGCTCTAACGCTCCTCTACAAGGTCACATGGGGGGCACTTCCGCTCCCTTTAACACTTTCCCTTACGGAGGAGGTCATATCCCTCCTTCATCCGCTTCACTCTATGGAGCTCACCAGCCTTCCACTACGCCGCCTGCACACCATAGTTTATTTGGAGCAGGGAGTCAAGGACAACCTTCACATAATATGCCGATTGGTTCGACACTATTTTCTTTGTTTGGTGCTTTTGGTAACAACACCTTCTTGTCTACTGCTTTCTCGACTGGGGGAAATCTTGGTTTCAGACAACCTATTCCTATGAAGGGTACTATTCTTGCACAGGGGACACACCCAGGAATTTCTTTGACATCAGTACCTTGGAATTCTTTGCAGGGATCCGTTCCCTCGTCAAGAATGCCAATTTGGGGTAATTCTTTTCACAATCAATGGAACCCCAAACAAAGTAATATGCCTATCCCCATGAGACCGACATGGGGCAACCCTTCCCAAATTCCTTCGAATGTAATGCATGCCCAACCATCTATGTCCTATTTTGTAAATCAGCCGATGATGTCTCCTCACACTCAAAATCCATACGCTAGCCATGGCCATGGTTTTTACCAGAACCCAAGCTAGTAGCAGAAATTTTCCTAGCAACCTGGTGCCATTCAAACTCCAAGCCCCTTTTTCCCAGGTTATCACCAACAACCCAAACTACCCTTCCTGACAACCTTGCATTTGCCAAACTTGACAAGCTTGTTGAATGACCCTATCTGTCACAATCCGCGTTGGCCTCCTATGCCGATGAAGTTGCCTTCAAACATCCAAAAGTTTGAAGCCAAGCCTAGTGAAGATCCAAGAGATCATGTGACTACCTTCCATCTTTGGTGCTCATCTAACTCGTTGAAAGACGACTCCGTACAGTTGCTATTGTTTCAATGTATTCTCATTGGGAGTGCCACGAAATAGTACATTAAGCTCAATCGCTCAAGATACTCTTCCTTTGGTGGACTGGTGATGGATTTCCTAAACCATTTCTAGTTACCTATGAGATACGATGCAGAACTGAATTGCTGGCCAATTTCTCACAAAAAAAAGAAGACCATATCTCTGATCACATTCGAGAATGGAGATGCTGAAATAGTTTAATTAAAGTACCAGTCCCACCGACATTCCTGCTCGAGTTGTTACTTAAGTCTTTGGTCCCACAGTTATCCAAAGACGTCGTGACATCAGGAGTATTTTCCGAAGAAGACGCCATCATGAGAGCTCAACAACTTGAGCTAATCTATTCTCAGTCCATTTTATTATATGAGATATTTCCAGATGCGCCATGCTCAATACTTGATAAAACCAAACAGAGAGCTATACCACATGCTGATGGTATTTTTGATTTAGCACAAACAAAGCCCGTTGAGCAATTGACGAAGTAGTTTCAACAGTTGTCTATACAACACACAACAACCAACCAAACTACTGCTTTGGCTGCTCCCCCTACCAAAATGTCGGATGTACACACAGTGCAATTGGCTAATCCAAAGGCCACCTAGCAGCCTGAAGGAAAGAAAAAACAATGAAAGAAGGGTAAGGGGGATAAAAAACCTATCGATAATGCTGGCGGGGACAACACGGAGAAATGAAAGGTGAGGTACCCAGACACCTGATTCCTGCAAACCCCCTTTCCTCTACCTTGGGTGAGACTTCATCTACTTCGCAGGTGTTGCCAAAAGGGCCAGTAGTTAGGGTTTTGTTGGTGCATTTTTGAAGCATTGAACCCTGGGTCTGCCCCTATGCCAACAAATGGTTCTATTGCTAGGACCTGAAACAGTGATTGATGGGAACTGAAGAAAAGAGAAATCTTTGTGTGTAGATCTGTTGCTCTAGTGTGCAGTATTCTACTTGACTTGTGAAGCTCTATGCTAAGAGAGGGAAGCCCGATCTGAAGAATGAGGTAAGATCTTAAAGCTTTGTGCTATGATAAAGGTAATATAAGTGAAAATTTTTGCTTCGAAAGTATGGATCTAGGTATGTTTGATAGATTTGTTCCTAGTCTCAAAATTAGGGCACCGTTAGAAGAAACAAGATATGATTTGAATAGATTTGATAGAAATAGTGAAAGATATGTTATTCTTATGCATAGAAAGAATTTTTGGATTGACAAATGGATGTAGTTCCTTAGAAAGAATTTTTGTAGATTGCAGGTCCATCACTATGATCCGAGTGCGTAGTAAAGGAAAGGTTGGGGATATTTTAAGAGAAAGAGAGAATTGACATTGTGTTATAACTGCAAAAGATTGGGACATCTTGCTAAAGAATGCCCTGGTACCGGTCCTATTTTTCTTTGTTGTAAAGATGTTGTTCATGAGGTTTTGGATTTTTCTATAATGATTGATAAATTTGAGAAGATGAACATGAGACAGGAAAACCATGAAGAAGGTCAAGAAACTAAGGATATGTTAGAGAATTAGATAGAATCAAAGACTATGTTATTGCAGCTGAAAGAAACATTGAATGATCATAGAGACATCAGTTTACTAGACATCTTAAAAGAAAAGTAGTGCATAGAAACAAGAATAGGAGACTTCGACATAAACTGTGTCTTGGATGAAGAAACACATGTGAACATTATGCCAGAAAGTAATTGGGAAATTTTTGGAAAGCATGCTATGATTCCTTCATTAGGAGGGATAATCTTGTTTAAAGGAAAGATGATAACCCTATGTGGAAGACTTACTCATGTACCTATGATTGCCCATGGAACATCGACTGAAGAATAATTTGAGGTCATTAAGTTTGTTGAGAACAATGCTCCTTTTGCACTTTTGTTAGGAAAGACCTGAATTGAGAAAGATTAGATTCGAATAAAAGAAGAAGAGGAAGCCATAGAACAAAAAAAGAAAGAATCAAGGGACTTCATAGCCAAGAAAATAGAGAAAATAGTACAAGAAAAAGAGAACAAGTCGAAGCAACTGAGGGCCAGAGACTTAGTTTTCTAATTTGAAAGAACACAATAAGGATTAAAGAACCTATCCATGAAGGAGAGAAGAGAACTTACCCTAGAAGTAGTAAGAGAAGAAATATTGCATGCGAAACATTTAAGAGAACATCAAGAGTGCAAAGTTACTATGCTAAGAGAAGATAAGAATACAAATGGAAAAAGGAATCCAAAAACTCAAATTACAGGGAAGAAGGCTAGAAAGATCAGAAAGAAGAAAGAAAAGTCAGAAATACTACAGGAGGTTCCAGTGACTACCTCACAGGAAGTAGGCTTGTAGAAATTGAACATCGCCGAAATAGCAGAACAATGCAGAATGACACTTTGCCATGATGAAACCATATGACCATTGGAGGCATCCCGATCGTTAGAATGACTCTCCAGAATAGTTAGAAACACAGTTATTTTGGACAAGATCGCCATGAGACGGTGGAGACCACACCATAACAGATGGAATCGTATTGATTAAGGAATTTTGACCCGTTGGAGGAATTTGTCACACTGTTGCCTATTTAATCCGTCGAACTCACCGGGGACACTTTTGAAAATTTTGACTATCCAATATAACAAGAGAACTGATTTCTATCGCGTTGTGCATTTGATACCTTACCACCCGTTTTTCTTACCTCGAGCACCCGTTCGACTACCCGAGATAATTGACCATGAGCGTGCATGTCGGCTGACCTTAGCGCAATAGAGAAGTTTGTTGAGGAGATCCTAATAGACCTTATGGCTAAGAAATTTATGTCCATATGAGTACAATCCTAATCGATGCAAGGATTGCAAGCATCCACCTCAAATGGACGTCGATCTGGGCCATCCCAAACCGCGACAGAGAAAAGAAGCAAGCACCGCGATGACCTGGTGAATGCGAAGCTGATCCCATCAGTCTTGCCTGACTACATCCCACCTCTATCTAGTGCGGTTAGTCATGAAAACATCCCGCGTGACTTCGAGTACATGCTCATCACTGCATACCTCTCAAAGGGGATACGTGTAGTTGGACTACTGCTAGGACTGATCCCTGATCTTAAGATCAACGACTTTAACCTAGGAGACAGGAAGAATTATGCACTGCTCGCACCGCATAGGTACTTGAAAAAGACAACTGGAAAGAAGCCAAAGATAGTCCCTGAACCATGGATTAAGGAGATCGCGAGATCCACCATCCTCAACATCATGAAGATACCCCATTTCGGTAGACATCAAGAGGTTAATGTGTGCGTTAAACTCCTCATGTCATGCCACCATGGAGGTTATCTATGGTTATATAGGCGCGTGATTTTGGATCCAACTCTGATCCACATGATCTCTAGATTAAGAGTTCAGGGACCAAAACCTCACCAGTTCTATCTAAGGAAGGCTGCAGACTGCTCTCTGGCACATCTTATAAGGGAAACCTATGACGATGTGGAGAAGGGGAAGTGATGATACAAGGTAGCCTCCATCCTATGTAGAGTGCTTATCTTGTTAACTGATCATTGGTAAGCTCATTAGAAAGAACATATCAACATAGGTCACAGGGTTCATAGTCAACCTCGTAGGGAAGTGCATTGAATGGATGCAGATGAACTAGGTGAGCTACCTCGTCAATGAGTTGGAGAAAGATTTTCGTGAAGCATGGGACCAAGGTTATGAATTCCACTTCAGCTGGTTACCCATTCTTATAGCATTTGTCACTTGGGAGATTTCAAAGGGAGCGACATTCCCTGTATTTGAACCATCAGAACCATTGGTCGTGAGGTTCACCACCTTGTGGTATACAAGTGATATGGTGAAGCAGTGGCAGTCGAATGTTGTCTTCCACACTTACTACTTACAGATCATGCGGGCCATTGAATCCTTTCCTTGAATGACATCGAATACACTCCATAGGTTCAGGCCACTCGTGAAGTTCCGCACAGACTGACACTTCATATATATCACCGCACGCAGGGATGAAAACAAGGAGGAGCTGGAATATTAATACAAGTTGACTAAGGAAGATATGGAGGAGATAACCAAGGAATGTATTGCAGAATTCCTTGTACCAGTTGGAGATGAAAATCTCTTCGAACCTGACCTCATCGAAAGTCCTGTGGTCACCAGGACTGAGTGGGATGGACCAAGAAGTGCTAAGAAAAAGAAAAAGAAAAAGAAGGAACAAGTTCAGAAGATAAACAACGCATCGGAGGAAACTGCGCTTGACTCACTTAGAAGAGGAGGAGGTGACGAAGTGAACCAATAAGAGGGAGGGGAAGAAGACAAGAAAGAAGAGGGTGAAGTGACACCACTGAAGGCTCCCCTTACAGAGGCTAAGACGCCGAAGAAAAGGAAGGTTTCTCCAAAGAAACCCTTACTGTGGAAGAAGTCACGAGCTAATAAGCCTCAGTCACAAAATGTACTCATAGTGGATGATATTGACCTCATCATCGCCACTGTAGCAAATTCTTTGAAGGATATTTTGTAGCGAAATGAAGCAAAGAAGGAGACAATGTATGAAATAATAGATGTGGAGTTGAAGGGGTTACAACAAGCTCTCTATTCGAGCCATGTAGTGTCTACTGCACCATCATCATCAGAATCTATAGAGTTGGGGAATGAGCCCACCCAACTGTGAAGGATAGCAGTTGCTACAGAAGCTTGCGTTCATCGAGTACAGGAAGAAAAAGAGCAGGCCACAGAGGACTTGAAGCAAGAAAAGGAGGAAGCCCTATATCAATGTTGATTTGCACAACAAGAGAAAGATGACCTCCGGGCGAAGTTTAAAGAGGACATAGAGTAGATAAAAAAATAAAAAGACCTACTCGTGGAGTAGATTAGGGTTAGAGAATACGTAACTAGAGCACTTCACTATGTGTGAGGCCTGGCCTAGATGGAAGAAGAGTCAACTGAAATCCAAGTGGGGAATCTCGTTGAAGCCATTCAAAAACTTCAAGGAAGAGTAGCATAGTTTGAACTGCAAGTAGTGTTGAGCACTCTAAAAGAAGTGTGATATCAAAGGGAAGAAACTTCTAGGAGCGCAGTAGAAAGAATCAGGGTGTTAGCCTTAGAATGCAAGCAATTAAGTAACCAAAGTGCGCAGACTTATGAGCACCTTGAAGAAGACCCGTAGATGAGGATATTGGAGGCACAACTCTAGGAGGCGAAGCAGTAGCCATCGACAGTGCAAGCGTAGCTGAAGTAGCTTACGACCATTGAGAAGATGAAGAGATTGCAGGAGAAGCGCACAGTTCAGCAGCAAGTCACTTCTATCCAGAGTAGAGTGATGGAAGTGACACAACGAATCCATCTGGTGCAGGACAAAGCTTGCACCCTCTTTGAATAGATCGAGGGACAAGGATCACAGCTGGAGCAGGTGGTCGCAATAGTGGAACAATGCCTGGAAGGGCTTGTCACCGAGCAAGTCATTCAGGAGTTCATCGAGCAGGAGGCTTTGGAGAAGCAGGAAGTCGAGGCACCTCGAGCTAAGATTGAGGCCTTTGAAGTAGTGTTGCCTAGACCATAGTGACTCGGGACGAGTCATAGGTGAGTGTTGGGGGCCTGTTGGCCCTCGACTAAGTTTTGTGGAAACATTGGTCATGTTTGACCATTTTTGGGAGTTTGACAGGCTGGTCAAAGACGAAGCGCCCAGGAGAAGTGGTGATCATAGAATATCACCCTTTTTATGGGCATTTTTGGTTTTAGGGTTTATGTAATAGGTATGGGATGTCATCCCATGGGGTTACCCATGCTTAGGCCTCTTTTTTAATGTATAAATAAGTAGCTAAGCGATGTAATAAGGGAGACCTAGAGAACTAATGGCTTAGTGATAATATTAGCTATGTGCAAGAAGATGTGTTAAGGCTTGCAAAGCTAAGTGCAAACGTTTTGTAAGTGCTTTGTGCACAAACTGTGTAAGGATTTTTGCTTTGAGCTAGCTCGGGGAAGGAGGATCTGGCAAGGTGTGCATAGATCTCTTGTCCTATACAGAGTTGGCCTTGTGGCTTGGTGCTTGTAAGGAGATTGAAGAGACTAATAAAGAAGAGAAGAAGAGTTGGTGGACATAGCTCCACACTGAGGTGAACCACATATATCATGTGTTATTGTGATTTGTGCAATGTTGTTTATGCTAGTTATGTATTGTTGGCATAGGGGCAGACCTAGGGTTCAATGCTTCAACAACGCATCAAAAAAAACCTAACTACCGACCCTTTCGGAAACACCTGTGAAGAAGATGAAGTCTCACCCGAGGTAGATGTAGGAGTGGTTGCAAGACTCAGGTGTCTGCAACCTTAGCTGGGTTACAAATCTATGATTCTTACTCTTAGCGATCACTTTAACATAGTGTTAGCACTCTATAATTTGCCCAAGGTTGTGAAGGCAGTTACAGAGACAACATCAAAACCACTTCGAGTCAGGGATGTATCCCTCCGAGACTCAGAGAGGGATCTCTCTATCAAATTTAGAATTGTTTGAAATAGGATATTAGGCTAGTTATGCAGAACAAGGTTTTTTTTTTATTTGAGGTATTTGGCTAAATGATTTCTTTAGAATCGCATTGGGCTATGGGGTCTGTGTCAAAATTTAAGGTCAAATAAACAACTTTTAAAGGGCTTCTTCACAGGGAGAGATAGCCAATATACTAGATTGATTAAGATAAAATGTGATGGAAATATAGAACAGGTGAGAGGTTCATTTAAGTAAAGAAGCATTCACGAATTTCTTTAACTCAAAATTAGAAGAATAACATGTAGATTGATAAAAGGCCAGATATAGAGTACCTGAGGTAAATTATGTTCTGTAACTTCCTTTTAACAATTGGAATTAGAAAACAATGTGATAACAGAGTAAGAAAACATTAACATAGCAAGAAAAACATCACCAATGTCCAGACACAAGAATCCTGTGCATCAATTCCTTTATATTACTGGTGAATCTAAAACATTACAAAGAACAGCCTCTCTGGGTGAAATGATCAACACATTTTACATTAAAATCATTTTAATAAATAAGATAGATCCCCCCAACAAGTTTTGTAAGTTGGATTTAATTGCCTCAACCAAAAATAGCCACAAATCCCCAAAAATCTGGAATTGTCCCCCATGAAAGATGGACCGAATTTCTGCAAAAAAAGAGGTCGACTTAGACATTTTTTTCTCTTTAATTATGACACCTAGGAAAAAAATGAAAGAGGTTATCATATATGGGCATGTTCTAGACAAAAACCTCATTTGGTTTTTCCAAATTCGCCTCCCGTTCACCGTAACAGCTCCCGCAAAATCAGGACTGTAACAGAAAAATGAAAAACTGGAAAAAGGGTCTCGAAGATGGCTTCGATTCTCCCTGCTCATGGCACCTGTGCAAAAAATGAGAGAGGTTTTTTTTATTCATCTCGTTATGGAGAAAAAAATCTATTGATTTTTTCAAATTAATTTTTGTTAACCTGGAATCAGTTTCAGAAGAAGACATACTGAACAGGAAAAAATGGGCGATTTTTTTAAAAATAAGGGGGAATGTGGTTTTTTTTTTTCGAGAAGG
>SNQJ01S0071259.1:21797-45082 GCA_010110895.2 Picea sitchensis | reverse complement strand
CCAATATAATTTTATAAGTTGTATCGATTTAGAAAAACATGTTTGATACATAAATGAGTAAAAATGATCAAAACATTGACATAACAAAACTATAAATACGTGATGATACTTGCAATTATGGATTTGTACTTTCTCTTGATGACTTTAGATAGGTTGAATAAATCATTAATTAATGTTACTAAAAATCAATCTTCTTGCCAATATAATTTAAAAGAAATTGAAACTATGACCCCATTTTGATTCTAGATAGCTAAAAAACACATCTAATAGATTAGCATATAAATATATTAACACTGGATCTATTGATTATTGAGAAGGATAAAAAAAATAACTAAGTAAAAATATAATCTCTTTGAAGTTGCAACTTGTTGAGTCCTCAACAACTTCCCAAGTTTTGTTGGAAAACATGGGGACCCTCTTTTATTTTTATAAGTTGAATGGAGTTTTCATTGATGACCCTTTGATTTCATTAGTTGTGAATAAAGGATTAACTATATTTCCCTTTCGAAAACTTTTTTGTCTCCCTCCATAATTTCTCAATTAGGCTTCATTTGCTAGCCTTTTCGAATTAATGAACCAATTCATAAATTGAGCATGATACACTAATTGCACCCTCACTTTACTATTTCAATTTTCCTACCTCTTCAATCTTTGAATCATGTTCAATTGACTTATTGGGCCTATTGTATGACGACTTCTTGAAGAGTTTCCATTTTTTTCAAAGGGCTTTTCATTTCTGGGTTAATACATTTCAGACCTGTCTTTTTTGTTTTTTAGATGGTTTTCCCACCTTTAAATTTGAACTTGATTTTCAAATCAAACCCTCCATTCAAGCTTTGTTTTGAATCTAAAACCTAATTAAATAATTAAACCTAATCTCCTAACAAAGTTGTTTACCCAATTTCTTTTGAAATGTCATCCTTGATTCCTAAATAGGGTTCAATAAATAGATTAGTACTCTTTTAATTCACTACATTCAAAGTTGATGATTAATTTTAAAATGGTTCTCTTTTTCTTCTCTCATTCAAATTAGTCCTCTTTTAATTCACTACATTCAAAGTTGATAATTAATTTTAAAATGGTTCTCTTTTTCTTCTCTCATTCAAATTCATCAAATTCATGGTTCTATCTTGTGATTGGTCATGATTATGAAACTAGGCCTGTTTATTAAACATTGTTAGGAAAATCGGCTTCGATTTTCGAATCAAGATTTCATTTTATGATATATTCGAAACTTGCTCTCAATCCATAGATTAGGCTTGATTTACAAATCAAACCCTTTTTTATCCTTTTTTAACTTTGAAAGTAGAATTGCAAAGAAGATTTTATAATGAAAACCATTTGATTTCAAATGTGTACATTAAAGTTCAAGTATTGTGACCATATATTATGATGGAACCATTATTTGATTCCTTATCATTTTGAACTTCGATCCTAAATGCAGAGCTGATAATTTGTCCTTTTGAAATTATTATATAATTTATTGCTCAACACATTCTATGCATAATTTGAATTGTTGTGTTGAATTAATCATTGCCACTTAATTGGGAACCTTACTATTTGTTAGGAAATTTTCCTTTTCCATTTGTAACATTCAAGGTGACAAAGGGAGTAGGGAAAATTTTCTTGTTGATTGTTAGCTCAGTCATTAGCTACTCATTATGTAGCTTACTCACTAGCCAGTTGCACTTGACAAGGACTCATTTCAAAAATGCCTATTTCTAAAATGATGTATGCATCCCATATTGAAATTGAATGCATAATTGGTCACGAAAGCATATAAACATTCAGAACATTGTTCTTGAGGCTTTCTTGAGTTTGAATCTAGAGGTTCCACATTTTGATTAGATTATTTTTTTTCATATTATCGTCGTGTTTTTAATTTTGAATTCATTAATTATAATACCCATCTCGTAAGTATTTAGCGCATTTCATATTATTGAGAGGCCTCTTAGGCCCTTATAATAATCATCATACATTACATATTAGAAATTATACTTGAGAGAATATATAAATATATGTAAGTACAAGAATGTGAATGTATAAATAAAGAAACTTTACAAACAATTAGTTGGAAATGTTAGCTTTAATCATCTCTCCAATGTATAAATACTCATGAAGATAGAATAAAAACTTGGTTGGTTAACCTTCCCTAAACTTGGTTCAAGAATGAGTTATAATTATACAAATTGGAGAGACCAACTGGCATGGTTGATCCGTTCGAGTGGTGGTCGAACAGGAAAATGGTTGACTAAGTCCTATGAGTGTTTAAGAAAGGATTTAATCATGAAGAATGTCCATATGATCAAGGAATTTGAAACCATGGCTGATGAATGCCCAAAGGTGATGCCAAAGTTGTTGTCGACTGGTTAATCGTCGGAACCCTAAACGTCGTCTACCATCCTGATTGTCTTTGATGAAATTTTGATCATGCATAGTGATTGAAGACCACTTGGCATGAATATGATTATTTATCATGAAAAAAATGAAAAGTCGTATCACGAAACCTTTTGGCATCTGCCTTAAAATGAAGTAATATATAGTGTTGTATATAATATTACAAAGTGTCACGGAGTCTTTGTTCAAATTTTTCTTAAAGAAAATATAGTTATGGTTGGAAACAGTACATCAATGGAGTCAATGTAAAACATGCAATTTTTTTATGAATAATGTATCACATGAAGGATAGTTAAGTCGAGTCTGTAACGTATAGTTGAAAAATAAAAATAAAATATTAATGTTGTTGATCGAGTCATGGTTTGTTTAGAATCTGATTCAAATGGAATGATGGGGTTAAATGTATGTCTTCAAACGCAAGTGATCCTCTCCACTGTTGTAATGTAATTCAGTGTCTATCTTACAAGATCGGTTCATTGTTGATGTCAATTGATATCGATTCGACAACATTTAATTGAAATCTATTAAATCCGGAAAAATGAGTCTTTGTATTCTAGTATAGAGTCATAATAAAGTCTATTGAGTTGTGTCCTATTTGATTCAATCAATTCACGATCATGCAGAGTCTTAGTTGAGTCATAGTGATTCATCTTTCATGTAATAGAAATTGCAGACTCCAATCCATTTCTAGACACTTGAAAGCATAAATAAGCATAGCCATGATTGGGAAGCACTAGAGTAGAAATTCGACTAAGAAATGAGCATATTGAGAGTGGAGCATTTGATTGAGGAAATTTTGTAGCAGTTCATTTAAACACTATAGAGAGAATTTATGATGAAAATTGATCACAAAATATTTGCAGCAATTGAAGGAATTCAAGAAAGAAACATCTCATGAGATACACACACACAAGAGCTTAAAAGACAAAATGATGGAACTTGAATTGATTGAGTGTTGGCACAAGGGAAAACCTAGGGTTCAACGCTTCAACAACGCACCAACAAAAACCTAACAATCAGCCCTTTCGGAAACAACTACGAAGAAGATGAAGTCTCACCCGAGGTAGAGGCAGGGGGGTTTGCAGGACTCGGGTGTATACAACCTAGCTGGGACACAGATCTGTGATCACAATACTTAATAGAGCACTTATCTATTAACATTCATTAGTCTTTAACCCTTATTCACATTGCAGGTAAAACCCTGATTACAGAACAATGTAGTATTAATCAAGATCTAAGTACATCTAACCATTAAATACATAACATCTAAGTAGATCTAACATTCATTCATACCTAAAGCACTAAGAATCAATAGATCTATTAATTACAAATCAAGATCAGTGCATTAAGTATATAAATACATGTTGGCCCTTGACCAAGTTTTGAGGAACACTTGGTCATATTTGACCGTTTTTGGACTTTGACAGCTTGTCAAAAATGGAGCACAGCGTGAAGCAGAGATCATGGAAGCTATACCCCTTTCTTGGTTCCTTTTTAGGTTTTTGGGGATAATGTAATGGGTATGGGATGTCAGCCCATGGGTTTACCCATGTTTAGGCCTATTTTGTAAAGTATAAATAAGTAGCTAGGCAATGTAAGAGAGGAGAAGATAAGCTAAGTGCTAGTAAAGGATTTGTGTATATTGTGTGACCGACTTGCAAAGCTGAGTGCAAGTGTTGTAAGTGCTAAGTGCACAGATTGTAAGAAGGCTCTATGATAGATCTACTCGGGGAAGGAGGATCTGGCGAGGTGCATGTAGATCTCTTATCTTATGCGGAGTACAAGTGTGAGCTCTGTGTTGTAGCTCGATTGACCAAAGATAATAAAGAAGAAGAAGACTTTGTGGACATAACCCCAGGGTGGGGGTGAACCACGGTAACTCTATGTGTTGTGCTCGGTGCTTCGACCTAATGTGTTGGTATCTTTCCATGTGTTGTGCTTGATATGATTATGCTATGTGCTTTGCTATGATATTCTTAGATAGATCCACTTTGGTTTGTGCTTCTTAGATGTGTGGGTGTAGATCTGACATATATGAAATTGTTGAGTACTAGACCTATTTTGTTGTTGCTAAGTGCTAACTTAACCTAGATCTAAGTGAATGTTGTGGTTCTTTGTGCCATCTTCGAAGTTCCATGAGGGTTAAATACGAATGAATGACCTATGCTAAAGTGCTTGCTAAGAGTAAGAATCACATATTTGTGTCCTGGCTAAGGTTGCAGACACCTGAGTCTTGCAACCACCCCTGCCTCTACCTCGGGTGAGACTTCATCTACTTCGTAGGTGTTGCCGAAAGGGCCAGTAGTTAGGTTTTTTTTGGTGCGTTGTTGAAGCGTTGAACCCTGGGTCTGCCCCTGTGCCAACAAATGGTTTCGTTGTCGGGACCTAAAACTGTGATTGTTGGGAACTGAGGAAGAAGAAACTTTGTGCAAAAGGAAGCTCTGTGTGTAGATATCTTGCCCTAGTATGCATCTTTTTACTCAACCTATGAATCTTTGTTCCAGGAATAAGGTCATATCTGAAGATAGGAAGATCAGATATGGAGAAAAGAAGCGAGATCCAAACACTCTGTGCTCTAAGAAAAGTAAAAGTGGAAAATTTGCAGAAAAGAGGTAGGATTTGTAAGCTCTGTGCCCTAATAAAGGTAAGAATAGTCAAAATTTCTTAGATCTGGAAGCTTTGTGCTCTATAGAAGAAAGATAAGTGAAATTTTTTGTTTCTAGAGCATGGATCTAGGTATGTTTTATAGATTATGTCCTAGCTTAAAAACTAGGGCATTAATAGATGAAACAAAGTTTGATATGAATAGATCTGATAAGTATAATGATAGATATGTTATACCTATGCATAGAAAGAATGTCTAGACTAACAAATGGATGCAGGATCCTAGAAAGAAATTTTTATAAGCTAGCCATTATGATCCTAGCGCACAGTACAAGAAGAGTTGGGGATCATCGAAGAGAAAGAGAGGATTAACTCTTTGTTATAGTTGTAGAAGACCAGGACATCTTGCTAAGGAATGCCCTGGGAAAAAACCTAGTTGCCTCTGTTGTAAGGCTACGGACCATGAAGTACTGGATTTCCCTAAAATGATTCCTAGACTTGAAAAGCTGAATATGGAGCAAGAAAACCCTGAAGGAGACCAAGAAACTAATATTATAGAAGAACCCTAGCAAGAATCAGAGATTATGTTACTGAAAATGAAAGAAACCCTAAATGAACATAAAGATGCCAGTTTGTCAGAGATCTTCAAAGAAAAGGAGAAAATCGAAGTAAGAATAGGAGACTTCGACATCAACTATGCTCTAGATGAGGGAACATAGATGAAAATTATGACAAAAAGTACTTGGGAAACCCTCGGAAGGCCTGCTATGGTTCCTTCACTAGGAAGAATAGGGTTGTTTAAAGGAAAAATGGTAACGCTATGTGGCATAATTACCCAGATAGCTATGAGTACCCATGGAGCTTCAATAGTGGAAGAGTTCGAAGCCATTAGATTTATTGAGGACCGTGCCCCATTTCCAGCTTTGTTAGGCAAGATATGGATTGAAAAAGACTAGATCTGGAGAAAAGACGAAAAGGAAGCCCTAGAACAGAAGAAGCAAGAACTCATGGAATGTATGACTAGAAGGATCACCTACTTGATGGAGGAACAAGAGAACAAATCTCAATTGTTGAACACCAAGGACCTGGATTTCAAAGCTATAAGAGCATTAGAGGAACCACTGAAGACCAAAATGCCTAATCCATATGAGGAAGGAGTATTACCCTTGGATCTGAAGAAAGAACCTCAACCGCGCGAAGTACCTATGTCGAGAGAAGATAAGACTCAGAATGGAAAAAGGATGACTGAGATGAAGCTCACTGAGAAGAAGGCTAGGAAGCTAAGTAAAAATAGAGCCAAGATCAAAAATTTACAAAAGGTTCCAGAGGAAACTTCATAGAAGGAAAAACCACAAGAATTGAGCTTCGTCGGGATATCCGAACAATGACATATGTCACGAGGTGAAGTAATATAGACATTGGGAGCCAATATAACCGTTCGATTATTTCTCTGAATGGGTTGGAAAACATTTATGGTTCACCACTAGACCATTCGACCGCGTCATAACGGACAGAACATAAGTTAATGCAACCTCATACCCATTGCAAGCGGACCATTGCTAAGTTTCCCTACTTAGTCCGTCATGCCACGCACCAAGAATACTTTTTTCTAAGTGAGAATTTGAGCCTGAAACCTGAGATTAATTCACCCTGTGATCATTTCCTTGTTCCCATACCGTTCACTGTAGTCTCTGCATTCATTTCACACCCAAGATAGTTGACCCAAGCTTGTATGTAGGACGAGCTCAGCGCTACTGAGAAAGTAGTTGAAGAATTTTTTATTGACTTAATGCCTGAGAGAGTCATGTCAGAGAGAGGATTATCTATAGAGTCCAAGAATCATCAACAAGAGGACCCCAGGCCTCCCCTTCCACTACTTTCACCGGTCCATCTCGATTGACCGATGAGAAACAGACCAAGAACAGAGATGACATCGCAAATGCCAAGATTATCCCATGCATTCTACCTACTTACTTACCACCTCTAAGAGGTGCCATCAACCATGATAGTGTACCTCGTGACTTTGAGTACACTTTGATAACCACGTACCTTCCGAAAGGGGTGCGCATAGTTCGTGCTGACCAGGATAAGCTCGCAACACTAAAATATAGTGATTTTAACCTTGGAGATCATAAGGTTTACAACATGCTAGCCACACATAAGTACTTTACAAGGACCAAAGGAAAGAATTCTAAGATTGTCCCGCAGTCATGGACCCAAAACTTTGCGCAGTCCACATTGCTTAATGTAATGAAGATCTCGCACTTCAGTAGACACCAGGAAGTCAATGCATGTGTCACATTGTTGTTGTCCTGCTACCACGGAGGATACTTATGGTTGGACTACCACATCACTGTCGATCCGACCTTGATCAATCAGATCACAGGCCTTAGTATGAAAGGCCCTGACCCATAGGAATTTTACCCTGGAAAGACCTCAGACTGAGCACTAGTGCATAGGATAAAAGAAACTTATGACGATGTCAAGAGAGACATGCAAGGCTACAAGGTAGCCTCTATCCAGAGTGGCGCAGTGCACCTTTCCTGTCAGTTGATCGTGGGCAAGCTAGTTCACAAGAACAAACCAGCATGAGTGACTGGATTCATAGTCGAACTCGTAGGGAAGTGCGCCAAAGTACTACAGATGAACTGGGCGCAATACCTTGTAAACCATCTAGAGCTTGATTGCAGAGAAGCGCAAGATCAAGGGTACGAGTTCCACTTTAGTTGGTTGCTCATCCTAATCACTTTCATCTCCTGGGAGCTACCAGAAGGTGCCACTTTTCTGGAGATCGAACCCTTCGAACCACTGGCCATGAAGTTTTGTACGTTGTGATACTCCAACGACATGAACAAGCAGTGGCAATCCAATGTCGTCTTCCATGCTTATTAAAACCAATTAAAGAATGCAATCCAGTCTACACTGCGCCTCACCCCAAACACACTTCATAGGTTTAGACCTTTGATAAAATTCAGTGTGGACCACCACTTCACCTATATCACAACACGCTCTAATGAGAACAAAAAATATCTCTAGTCGTACTACAAGTTGACAAAAGAAGACTTGGAGTAGATTACCAAGGAATGGTCAACGGACCTCCTTATTGCAGCATACCCCGCAGAAATGTCCGACGTGGAAAGCCATGAAGCTGTGCCAGATACACCTGGACCAAGCAAGACCAAGAAGGATGATGAAGTTCAAGATATCCATAACACATCCACGAAGACTACTTCGATCTCACCTGCGCAGGGAGGTGATGGTGAAGAACTAGGTGGCACAGAGGTTGAGAAAAACAAAGGAGAGGTTACTCCGCCTAGAGAGGAGGAGGATCCCACTAAGAAAAGGAAGATTAACCCACCAAAGCCTTCATCATGAAAGAAAACTAAGGCCACCCAGACTACATTTAAGACTACCCTCACACCGAATGACTTTGATTTCTTAATCGTTGTGTTGAATGATGCTTCACTAAATATTGCAAAAAAGAAAGAAGCAAAGCATGAGGAGGTATTCAATTGAATCAAGAGAAAACTTCAAGAAGTGCAGCAGGCACTCCAGTCTAGTCAATCAATTTCTACTACACCCTTAACAATTGGAACTGTAGGAACAGGCGATGAGCCCACCCAATTACACCAGATCGCCGAGAAAGTCAAATCTCACCTTTGACGAGCTCAAGAAGACACAGCGCAAGCCAACCAGGATTTGATACAAGTACAGAGCACACTAGTAGAACAACAGAGTAAGGCAGAACGAGAAAATATTTCTCTGCAAGGAAAGTGGGATGAGGAAAAAACACAATTACAGTAGAGCAAGGACCAGTTGCTAGCAGAGCGACTTGAAGTACAGGAAAGGGTTCACAAAGCACTTCGCTCTGTGACGGTCATAGAAGTAAATATTGAAGAACATGTCCCACAGCATGTGGCACAACTTGAAGAAGTAATCCAGCAACTTCAGCAGCGCATCGTAGATCTGGAACTTCGTATTGTTCCCGAGACTCCTAAAGAAATAAGGGATCTAAGGGAGGCAACTACCCATAGCACAGTTGGTCGATTAAAAACCTTTTCCTTGGAATGAAAGAAGTTGAGAGCTAGAAGCGCCTAGACTTATGAGAACCTCATAGAGAATCTAGAGTTGCAAGCATTGGAGGCACAGCTCCAAGAAGCAAAGCAGCATGAAGACATGCTACAGGTGCAATTGAAGGCCTTGACCCTAGTCGAAAGAATGAAGAGATTTGCAGAACAATGCACTGCCCAACAACAGGTACACACGCTGCAAAGTAAAGTGATGGAATTCTCCCAATGACTTCAACCAATCCAAGAAAAGGCATGCCAACTGTTCACTGAAGTTCAATGCCAGGGAACTGATCTTGAACAGGTTTTCATCACCGCATAACAATGCCTGGAAGGGCCAATAAACGATGTAGTGATCCAGGAGTTCACTAAGAAAGAGGTTGTCACACTATAGTAGGTCGAAGTAGTTTGAGCTAAGCTCGAGGCATTCAAAGTGGAATTGATCAAACCAAAGTGACTCAGGACGAGTCACAGGTGAGTGTTGGGGGTCTGTTGGCCCTTGACCAAGTTTTGAGGAATACTTGGTCATATTTGACCATTTTTGGACTTCGACAACTTGTCAAATATGAACCGCAACGCGAAGTGGAGATCATGGAATCTACACCCCTTTCTTGGGTCCTTTTTGGGTTTTTGGGGATAATGTAATGGGTATGGGATGTCGGCCCATGGGTTTACCCATATTTAGGCCTATTTTGTAAAGTATAAATAAGTAGCTAGGCAATGTAAGAGAGGAGAAGATAAGCTAAGTGCTAGTAAAGGCTTTGTGTATATTGTGCGACCGACTTGCAGAGCTGAGTGCAAGTGTTGTAAGTGTTAAGTGCATGGCTTGTAAGAAGGCTCTATGCTAGATCTATTTCAGGAAGGAGGATCTAGTGAGGTGCACACATATCTCCTATCCTATCTGGAGTACAAGTGTGAGCTCTGTGTTGTAACCTAATTGACCAAAGCTAATAAAGAAGAAGAAGAATTTGTGGACATAGCCCCAGGGTGGGGGTGAACCACAACAACTATGTGTGTTGTGCTCGGTGCTTCGACCTAATGTGTCGGTCTCTTTCCATGTGTTGTGCTTGATATGATTATGTCATGTGATTTTCTATGATATACTTAGATAGATCCATTTTTCTTTTTGCTTCTTATATGTGTGGGTGTAGATCTGACATATATGAAAGTGTTGAGTGCTAGACCTATTTTGATGTTGCTAAGTGCTAACTTAACCTAGATCTAAGTGAATGATGCAGTGCTCTATGCCATTTTTGGAGTGCCATGAGGGTTAAATACGGATGAACGACCTATGTGCTATAACCCTATAATTCATAGTATCATCTGGTGACTGGAAATTTTTCACTCTGGGTGTATTTTGGCGTGCAAATAATATTTCATTTCTGCAAATTAGTTTCAAGGAAAGGAAAGGAAAAGGATAATTCATGATTTTTGATGATGAGTGTTTTTTCCTAACCCCATGGTGAAAAAATCAAAGGAAACAGTGCACCAAACCCTCAAAAAGGTCATTAATCCTAAGTTTTCCCTCATATACTGCATTTGCGCCTGGAGAATAAAGAACACACTTTGATCGACGGTCAATCTAGTGACGCGTAGATCAACGGCTGACAGTGGTTTCCAGATCCCCTCAATTGTTATGTTTTTAATGGTGGGGGTGGGGGGGGTCTGGAATGGTGACTAAAAAATGTCCACATATCTACGGTCATCATGACAGCGCGCAGATGGACGGTCTACAGGCGATTCCATACCCCCTCGACTGTTCTACCTTTAACAGTGGGGGGGGTCCAGAATCAAGCGGTTTTTTCTGGCGGGCCATGTCCCAACATGTCATCCATCCATTGCATCAGACCTCCTCCACTCCATACTACATCCTTCATCCACGTTGTGCCCTCAATCCCTTGTCCTTTTGTCCAGTCGACTACATCCCGCTCACCGTTCATCCATGCATAAACAAACTTACGCTAAAAAGAAAAATAAAATGATTAGATTAATTAATAATGTTAGTAAATAGTAAATAGGTTAATAAAGTTAGTATAATTAGATAAATAAGCTAGGTTAAATATTGTTAAAAATTAATTAATTGATTAATTGATTAATTAATAATTAATTTAGATGATTAGTGATTAGGGTAATGTTTTATTAATTTTTATTAAAAATAATACAAAACATAATAAAAAACAAAACAAAATAAAATAAAATAAAACACAAAAATAATAATAAAAAACATATTAAAATATATAAATCAAAATAATTAAAATATAATACAAAATATAACAAAAAAACAAAATAAAACAAACATAAAACAAAAATAAAACATATATAATTAAAAACAAAAAGTAAAAAATAAAAGAACTACCCTAAGTCTACCCACCCAACTTCACGCATACATCACATCCCATTAAAAACAAATCAACGGATAAGAAAAATTATGGACCTCCCTCGCCCTCCGAAGTTTAACGAGAGGGGGGGGGGTCTGGAATGGTTGTATTATAAAACCACCCTCTGGACACTTTTCGGCTCCACATTCCAGTGGAAAAACCACCCATAAACCCACTTACCACCTCAGTGGGGGTCCAGAATACTGCCTTCTCGAAAAAAAAACCACATTCCCCATTATTTTTTAAAAAATCGCCCATTTTTGCATGTTCAGTATGTCTTCTTCTGAAACCGATTCCGGGTTAACGAAAATTAATTTTAAAAAATAAATAGATTTGTTTCTCCATAACGAGATGAAGAAAAAAAACCTCTCTCATTTTTTGCACAGGTGCCATGAGCAGGGAGAATCGAAGCCATCTTCGAGACCCTTTTTCTAGTTTTTCATTTTTCTGTTACAGTCCTGATTTTGCGGGACCTGTTACGGTGAACGAGAGGCGAATTTGGAAAAACCAAAGGAGGTTTTTGTCTAGAACATGCCCATCTATGATAACCTCCTTCATTTTTTTCCCAGGTTTCATAATTAAAGAGAAAAAAATGTCTAAGTCGACCTCTTTTTCGCAGAAATTCGGCCCGTCTTTCATGGCAGACAATTCCAGATTTTTGGGGATTTGTGTCTATTTTTGGTTGAGGCAATTAAATCCAACTTACACAACTTGTTGGGGGGATCTATCCTATTTATTCAAATTATTTTAATGTAAAATTTGTTGATCATTGCACCCAGAGAGGATGTTCTTTGTAATGTTTTAGATTCACCAGTAATATAAAGGAATTGATGCACAGGATTCTTGTGTCTGGACATTGGTGATGTTTTTCTTGCTATGTTAATGTTTTCTTACTCTGTTGTCACCTTGTTTTCTAATTCCAACTGTTAAAAGGAAGTTAAAGAACAAAATTTACCTCGGGTACTCTGTATCTAGCCTTTTATCAGTTTACATGTTATTCTTCTGATTTTGAGTTAAAGAAATTAGTGAATGCTTCTTTACTTAAATGAACCTCTCACCTGTTCTATATTTCCATAACATTTTATCTTAATCGATCTAGTATATTGGCTATCTCGTCCTGTGAAGAAGACCTTTAAAATTTGTTTATTTGAACTTAAATTTTGACACAGACCCCATAGCCCAATGGGATTCTAAAGAAATCATTCAGCCAAATACCTCAAATAAAAAAAAAAACCTTGTTCTGCATAACTAGCCTAATATCCTATTTCAAACAAATCTAAATTTGATAGAGATATCCCTCTCTGAGTCTCGGAGGGATACATCCCTGACTCGAAGTGGTTTTTATGTTGCCTCTGTGACTGCCTTCACAGCCTTGGGAAAATTATAGAGTGCTAACACTATGTTAAAGTGATTGCTAAGAGTAAGAATCACAGATCTGTAACCCAACTAAGGTTGCAGACACTTGAGTCTTGCAACCACCCCTACATCTACCTCGGGTGAGACTTCATCTTCTTCGCAAGTGTTGCCGAAAGGGCCGGTAGTTAGGTTTTTTTTGGTGCGTTGTTGAAGCATTGAACCCTAGGTCTGCCCCTATGCCAACAATACATAACTAGCATAAACAACATTGCACAAATCACAATAACACAGGATATATGTGGTTCACCTCAGTGTGGGGCTATGTCCACCAACTCTTCTTCTCTTCTTTATTAGTCTCTTCAATCTCCTTACAAGCACCAAGCCACAAGGCCAACTCTACATAGGACAAGAGATCTATGCGCACCTTGCCAGATCCTCCTTCCCCGAGCTAGATCAAAGAAAAAATACTTACACAGTCTGTGCACAAAGCACTTACAAAACGTTTTCACTTATCTCTGCAAGCCTTAACACATCTTCTTGCACATAGCTAATATTATCACTAAGCCATCAGCTCCCTATGTCTCCCTTATTACATCGCTTAGCTACTTATTTATACATTACAAAAGAGGCCTAAGCATGGGGAACCCCATGGGATGACATCCCATACCTATTACATAAACCTTAAAACCAAAAATCCCCATAAAAAGGGCAATATTCTGTGATCACCACTTCTTCTGGGCGCTCCGTATTCGACCAGCCTGTCGAACTCCCAAAAATGGTCAAACATGACCAATGTTTCCACAAAACTTAGTCGAGGGCCAACATGCCCCCAACACTCACCTGTCACTCGTCCCCAATCACTATGGTCTAGGCAACACTACTTCAAAGGCCCCAATCTTGGCTCGAGGTGCCTTGACTTGCTGCTTCTCCAAAGCCTCCTGCTCGATGAACTCCTGAATGACTTGCTCGGTGACAAGCCCTTCCAGGAATTATTCCACTATTGCGACCACCTGCTCCAACTGTGATCCTTGTCCCTCGATCTATTCAAAGAGGGTGCAAGCTTTGTCCTACACCAGCTGGATTCATTGTGTCACTTCCATCACTCTACTCTAGATAGAAGTGACCTGCTGCTGAACTGTGCGCTTCTCCTGTGATCTCTTCATCTTCTCAATGGTCGTAAGCTACTTCAGATGTGCTTGCACTGTCGATGGCTACTACTTCGCCTCCTAGAGTTGTGCCTCCAATATCCTCATCTACGGTTCTTCTTCAAGGTGCTCATAAGTCTGTGCACTTTGGTTACTTAATTGCTTGCATTCTGAGGCTAACATCCTGATTCTTTCTACTGCGCTCCTGGAAGTTTCTTCCCTTTGATATCACACTTCTTTTAGAGTGCTCAACACTGCTTGCAGTTCAAACTCTGCTACTCTTCCTTGAAGTTGTTGAATGGCTTCAACGAGATTCCCCACTTGGATTTCAGTTGACTCTTCTTCCAGCTAGGCCAGGCCTGACACATAGTGAAGTGCTCTAGTTACGTATTCTCTAACCCCAATCTACTCCACGAGTAGTTGTTCTTTTTATTTTTGGATCTACTCTATGTCCTCTTTAAACTTCGCTCTGAGGTCATCTTTCTCTTGCTGTGCAAATAAACGTTGATATAGGGCTTCCTCCTTTTCTGGCTTCAAGTCCTCTGTGGCCTGCTCTTTTTCTTCCTGTACTCGATGAACACAAGCTTCTGTAGCAACTGCTATCCTTCACAGTTGGGTGGGCTCATTCCCCAACTCTATAGATTCTAATGATGATGGTGCAGTAGACACTACACGGCTCGAATAGAGAGCTTGTTGTAATCCCTTCAACTCCACATTGATTATTTCATACATTGTCTCCTTCTTTGCTTCATTTCGCTGCAAAATATCCTTCGAAGCATATGCTACAGTGGCGATGATGAGGTCAATATCATCCACTATGAGTACATTCTGTGACTGAGGCTTATTGGCTCGTGACTTCTTCCACACTAATGGTTTCTTTGGAGAAACCTTCCTTTTCTTCAGCGTCTTAGCCTCTGTAAGGGGATCCTTTGGTGGTGTCACTTCAGCCTCTTCTTTCTTGTCTTCTTCCCCTCCCTCTTATTGGTTTACTTCGTCACCTCCTCCTCCTCTAGGTGAGTCAAGCACAATTTCCTCCGATGCATTGTTTATCTTTTGAACTTCTTCCTTCTTTTTCTTTTTCGTTTTCTTAGCACTGCTTGGTCCATCCCACTCAGTCCTAGTGACCACAAGAATTTTGATGAGGTCAGGTTCGAAGAGATTTTCATCTCCAACTGGTACAAGGAATTATGCAATCCATTCCTTGGTTATCTCCTCCATATCTTCCTTAGTCAACTTTTATTAATATTCCAGCTCCTCCTTGTTTTCATCCCTGCGTGCGGTGATATATATGAAGTGTCAGTCTGTGCGGAACTTCACGAGTGGCTTGAACCTATGGAGTGTATTCGACACCATTCAAGGAAAGGATTCAATGGCACGCATGATCTGTAGGTAGTAAGTGTGGAAGACAACATTCGACTGCCACTGCTTCACCATATCACTTGTATACCACAAGGTGGTGAACCTCACGACCAATGGTTCTGATGGTTCAAATACAGGGAATGTTGCTCCCTTTGAAATCTCCCAAGTGACAAATGCTATAAGAATGGGTAACTAGCTGAAGTGGAATTCATAACCTTGGTCCCACGCTTCGTGACAATCTTTCTCCAACTCGTTGACGAGGTAGCTCACCTAGTTCATCTACATCCATTCAATGCACTTCCCTACGAGGTCGACTATGAACCCCGTGACCTATGTTGATATGTTCTTTCTGATGAGCTTACCAATGATCAGTTAACAAGATAAGCACTCTACATAGGATGGAGGCTACCTTGTAGCATCACTTCCCCTTCTTCACATCGTCGTAGGTTTCCCTTATAAGATGTGCCAGAGAGCGGTCTGCAGCCTTCCTTAGATAGAACTGGTGAGGTTTTGGTCCCTGAACTCTCAATCTAGAGATCATGTGGATCAACATTGGATCCAAAATCACATGCCTATATAACCATAGATAACCTCCATGGTGGCATGACATGAGGAGTTTAACGCACACATTAACCTCTTGATGTCTACCAAAATGGGGTATCTTCATGATGTTGAGGATGGTGGATCTCGCGATCTCCTTGATCCATGGTTCAGGGACTATCTTTGGCTTCTTTCCAGTTGTCTTTTTCAAGTACCTATGCGGTGCGAGCAGTGCATAATTCTTCCTGTCTCCTAGGTTAAAGTCATTGATCTTAAGATCAAGGATCAGTCCTAGCAGCAGTCCAACTTCACGTATCCCCTTTGAGAGGTATGCAATGATGAGAATGTACTCGAAGTCACGCGGGATGTTGTCATGACTAACCGCACCAGATAGAGGTGGGATATAGTCAGGAAAGACCGATGGGATAAGCTTCGCATTCACTAGGTCATCGCAATGCTTGCTTCTTTTCTCTGTCGCAGTTTGGGATGGCCCAGATCGACGTCCAGTTGAGGTGGATGCTTGCAATCCTTGCGTCGATGAGGATTGTACTCATATGGACATAAATTTCTCAGCCATAAGGTCTATTAGGATCTCCTCCACAAACTTCTATATTGTGCTAAGGTCAGCCGACATGCACGCTCATGGTCAATTATCTCGGGTAGTCGAACGGGTGCTCGAGGTAAGAAAAATGGGTGGTAAGGTCTCAAACACACAACGTGATAGAAATCAATTCTCTTGTTATCTTGGATAGTCACAATTTTCAAAAGTGTCCCTAGTGAGGCATTCGACGGATTAAATAGGCAACAGCGTGACAGATTCCTCCAATGGGTCAAAATTCCTTAATCAATACGATTCCATCTGTTATGGTGTGGTCTCCACCGTCTCATGGTGATCTTGTCCACAATAACTGTGTTTCTAACTATTCTGGAGAGTCATTCTAACGATTGGGATGCCTCCAATGGTCATATAGCTTCATCGTGGCGAAGTGTCATTCTGCATTGTTCTGCTATTTCGGCGATGTTCAATTTCTACAAGCCTACTTCCTGTGAGGTATTCACTGGAACCTCCTGTAGTATTTCTAACTTTTCTTTCTTCTTACTGATCTTTCTAGCCTTCTTCCCTGTAATCTGAGTTTTTGGATTCCTTTTTCCATTTGTATTCTTATCTTCTCTTAGCATAGTAACTTTGCACTCTTGATGTTCTCTTAAATGTTTCGCATGCAATATTTCTTCTCTTAATACTTCTAGGGTAAGTTCTCTTCTCTCCTTCATGGATAGGTTCTTTAATCCTTATTGTGTTCTTTCAAATCAGACAACTAAGTCTCTGGCCCTCAGTTGCTTCGAATTGTTCTCTTTTTCTTGTACTAGTTGCTATATTTTCTCGGCTATGAAGTCCCTTGATTCTTTCTTTTTTGTTCTATGGCTTCCTCTTCTTCTTTTCTTCGAATCTGATCTTTCTCAATTCAGGTCTTACCTAACAAAAGTGCAAAAGGAGCATTGTTCTCAACAAACTTAATGACCTCAAATTGTTCTTCAGTCAATGTTCCATGGGCAATCATAGGTACATGAGTAAGTCTTCCACATAGGGTTATCATCTTTCCTTTAAACAAGATTATCCCTCCTAATGAAGGAATCATAGCATGCTTTCCCAAAATTTCCCAATTACTTTCTGGCATAATGTTCACATGTTTTTCTTCATCCAAGACATAGTTTATGTCGAAGTCTCCTATTCTTGTTTCTATGCACTTCTTTTCTTTTAAGATGTCTAGTAAACTGATGTCTCTATGATCATTCAATGTTTCTTTCAGCTGCAATAACATAGTCTTTGATTCTGTCTAATTCTCTAACATATCCTTAGTTTCTTGACCTTCGTCATGGTTTTCCTCTCTCAAGTTCATCTTCTCAAATTTATCAATCATTCTAGGGAAATCCAAAACCTCATGACCAACATCTTTACAACAAAGAAAAATAGGACCAGTACCAGGGCATTCTTTAGCAAGATGTCCCAGTCTTTTGCAGTTATAACACAATGTCAATTATCTCTTTCTCTTAAAAGATCCCCAACCTTTCCTTTACTACGCACTCGGATCATAGTGATGGACCTGCAATCTACAAAAATTCTTTCTAAGGAACTGCATCCATTTGTCAATCCAAAAATTCTTTCTATGCATAGGAATAACATATCTTTCACTATTTCTATCAAATCTATTCAAATCATATCTTGTTTCTTCTAACGGTGCCCTAGTTTTGAGACTAGGAACAAATCTATCAAACATACCTAGATCCATACTTTCGAAGCAAAAATTTCCACTTATATTACCTTTATCATAGCACAAATCTTTAAGATCTTACCTCATTCTTCAGATCGGGCTTCCCTCTCTTAGCATAGAGCTTCACAAGTCAAGTAGAATACTGCACACTAGAGCAACAGATCTACGCACAAAGATTTCTCTTTTCTCTAGTTCCTATCAATCATTGTTTCAGGTCCTAGCAATAGAACCATTTGTTGGCATAGGGGCAGACCCAGGGTTCAATGCTTCAAAAACGCACCAACAAAACCCTAACTACTGGCCCTTTTGGCAACACCTGCGAAGCAGATGAAGTCTCACCCAAGGTAGAGGAAAGGGGGTTTGCAGGACCTCACCTTCCATTTCTTCGTGTTGTCCCCGCCAGTATTATCAATAGGTTTTTTATCCCCCTTACCCTTCTTTCGTTATTTTTTCTTTCCTTCAGGCTGCTAGGTGGCCTTTGGATTAGCCAATTGCACTGTGTGTACATTCGACATTTTGGTAGGGGGAGCAGCCAAAGCAGTAGTTTGGTTGGTTGTTGTGTGTTGTATAGACAACTGCTGCAACTACTTCGTCAATTGCTCAATGGGCTTTGTTTGTGCTAAATCAACAATACCATCGCCATGTGGTATAGCTCTCTGTCTGGTTTTATCAAGTACTGAGCATGGCGCATCTGGCAAGATCTCATATAATAAAACGGACTGAGAATAGATTAGCTCAAGTTGTTGAGCTCTCATGATGGCGTCTTCTTCGAAAAATACTCCTGATGTCACGACGTCTCTGGATAACCATGGGACCAAAGACTTAAGGAACAACTCGAGCAGGAATGCCGGTGGGACTGGTACTTTAATTAAACTATTTCAGCATCTCCATTCTCGAATGTGATCAGAGATGTGGTCTTCTTTTGTTTGTGAGAAATTGGCCAGCAATTCGGTGCCAGTGTCGTATCTCATAGGTAACTAGAAATGGTTTAGGAAAGACATCGCCAATCCACCAAAGGAAGAGTATATTGAGCGATTGATCTTAATGTACTATTTCGTGGCACTCCCAATGAGAGTACATTGAAACAATCGCAACTGTACGGAGCCATCTTTCAACGAGTTAGCTGAGCACCAAAGATGGAAGGTAGTCACATGATCTCTTGGATCTTCATTAGGATTGGCCTCGAACTTTGGGATGTCCGAAGGCAACTTCGTCGGCATAGGAGGCCAATGCAAATCGTGACAGATAGGGTCATTCAACAACCTTGTCAAGTTTGGCAAATACAAGGTTGTCAGGAAGGGTAGTTTGGGTTGTTGGTGATAACCTGGGAAAAAGGGGCCTGGAGTTTGAATGGCACCAGGTTGCGAGGAAACGTTCTGCTACTAGCTTGGGTTCTGGTAAAAACCATGGCCATGGCTAGCGTATGGATTTTGCATGTGAGGAGACATCATCGGCTGATTTACAAAATAGGACATAGATGGTTGGGCGTGCATTACATTCGAAGGAATTTGGGAAGGGTTGCCCCATGTCAGTCTCATGGGGATAGGCATATTACTTTGTTTGGGGTTCCATTGATTGTGAAAAGAATTACCCCAAATCGACATTCCTGATGAGGGAATGGATCCCTGCAAAGAATTCCAAGGTCCTGATGTCAAAGAAGTTCCTGGGTGTGCCCCCTGTGCAGGAATAGTACCCTACATAGGAATAGGTTGTCTGAAATTGGGATTGCCCCCAGTCGAGAAAGCAGCAGACGAGAAGGCGTTGTTACCAAAAGCACCAAACAAAGAAAACAGTGTCAAACCAATCGACATATTATGTGAAGGTTGTCCTTGACTCCCTGCTCCAAATAAACTATGGTGTACAGGCGGCGTAGGGGAAGGCTGGTGAGTGCCACCGAGCGAAGCAGATGAAGGAGGGATATGACCTCCTCCGTAAGGGAAAGTGTTAAAGGGAGTGGAAGTACCCCCCATGTGGCCTTGCAGAGGAGCGTTAGAGCTCCCTGCCCCAGACCTGAAGTCTGTGAAGTGGAGTAGGAAAGTACAGGACTTGTACCTGAACTAGGCATCATGTATGAGAATGGAGGGCTTGTCGCACTTGGTTGGAAAGGGGTTGTGGCCATCACCAGAGATGGGATCGGACCACTATGCGATGTAGAGGCATTCGAGACCATGGTGGCTCGGACCGGTGAAGGCGGGTTAGGAGGTGGAAACTCTCCTGTGGTGACAAACTTAGTGGGAATTGAAGAATTCCCAAAAGCAGTAACAACATTTGTTTCCATTGCTGCATGTAACACTGTCTAGCACTCATAAGGATGAACCGGTACGATGGTGGGTGCCGAAATATTAGTGGTGGATGTTTCAACTAGACCAAAATCTTTCGCTCCAAGGTATAAAATGGTTGATTTCTCCAGATGTTGGTCAAGCATAATTTCTTGTGACCCGGTCGCTTCAAAATACTCTTGTTGGTCTAGTTGTCGCCTTAGTGGTGGCGGGGGTGGCTCCAGTGTAACCAGCGGCAAGACAAGAAGCCTTCGTGACCGGTGGAGCTCGAGATCCTCCACTGTGTGAGAAGATCAAAGACACTCTAGGGTGTTCTAGTCGTTCAAAAATAACACACACTAAAAAATTCCCTATAAGATAAGACAGGCAAACACTAAATTAATTGGAAGAACAGTTACAACAACCAACACTAGAGAAAATTACCGGTGCAAGTGAAACTCAAACACGGAAGCACCCTCTAGGTATCCTCTGCAAAGCGTGGCCCAATGTCTATCCTAGGTAACGTGGTATTCCCCCGCAGTCACCTGTGTATGTCCCTAAAAAAGATAGGCAACTAGGTTGCCAGCGCGCGAACAGTCATCAAGCGGGTACAATCGAAAGTCGAGTAAACCACAATGAGTAGGGTATCGACCCCAAAAATTGTCAAGGGTATCGAGAGAAAGTGTTCCGAAAGAAAACTGAGGACCTAGAATGGATTCGAGACCCACAAAGCTCCGTGGCAAATGCAATCGATGGAATCCCAAGACAAGCCCTCTATATGTGTTCTCCACTACGATTGGTCCAGCTTTGGAGGGGTTATCTCCGCTACCTTTCCGCACAAACCTCGTGTTTATCCCCTATGTTAGAGGGGGGTCCTGGACAACTTTCACGATAATGGACTTGCACACTCCTTAACTCAGACTCCAATGTTTTATTTTAATGGCCTTGAAGAGTTTCCTCTCCAACGTAATCCAAGGGCCTAATCCTAAACTAGTTGGTTAACCCTACAAACATAAAAGTCTAATGAATTTTAGATTTAGTGTTAATTTTATGTCTTGTCTTATGTCAAAGGGTATGAAAATGAAACCAATGATGTTTGAAAAATGAAAGTAAAAAAGAAATAGAAAGATGGAATCAAAAACCTTCACTTAATGGAAATTTTAAACAACTTTTCAAATTTTAAAATTTTTTCTAAGATCTTTGGACAGTAAACTCAAAGCAAGATTTCACTCAACTACGAGCAACTTACAATCTAAGTAAACTGCCAAGAACTTATGAAAGCAAAGACTTTTCCCTAGTTACTAATGTCAAAGAATATTTTTCAATCAATCAAAGACATAAAAAATCATTATCTTTTTTTTTATTTGAATGCTCACAAAGCAAAAAGGAAAATTATCAACTAGTCAAAACCAAGAAAAAATTCTGGCCCAAGCACAGCTCGCAAAGAATCTGTTTAAAAATCACACACCAGTAACTTAAAAATGGACTCTCACACTTGTCTAAAAACCCTTCAAAAGAAAATTTTCATGAAAACTTCTAAATGAAAAAGAAAGCTATGGTTGAGATCAAACCTAAGCTACTCACTGCTATGAGAGATACTCAAAAAAGCTAAGAGGTATGACTCTTGTCAAGGGAAAGGATGGTTGCCTCACCTTCAACAAAAACTATCCTCTACAAGCACACTGCTGACAGTTCCACAACAAGCATGTGCACACGAGCTATGTAGAGTCAGAGGGCGTGTACACATGTGCTAGCCTTATACAGGCCATGTGTATCTCCGAAACTCTGAGATGAATAAAATACAACAATCTAAATCAGGCAGAGACCACTGATACTGAGAATCGGGATCTCTTGAAGGCTCAGACACTTTCTTTAACAACAAAAAATAAAACAATGCAAGGAAGAATCCGTAGAACAAAAAAATTTGAGGTGAAACCTAAGCTATAGACTGCAATCAACAAAGACTAGAAAGAGTTCCAAAAAACCCCTGAGATTGACTAATTATGACAGGGAAGAGGATGACTGCCTCAAAAGTTTTCTAGAATCATACATGCTACTTTTACTTCTTCAGCTAGCATTCACACGCGGGTTGTAAGAATGTAGGGTACGGGTACATGTATGAAAACCTTATATAGGTCGTGTGTACCTCTGTGGGTCTCAGAAAAAAAATTACAGTCCAACAAAGAAGCAGAGATGACTAGTATGGAAGACTAGAATCTTTGTTAGCTCAGACTTTGCAGAAACTTCAAAAACAGGAAAGAAAACCAGTTTTTTTTTTTCTTTTAAATACCCAAAAATATTCCCAGGAACCCTAAAGACTTCCCCAGTATGGTCACCAATTTTGTTGTGGTGGAAAATCCCCCTACGGATTAGCATTTATGGTTATATCATGCATGCATATGAGACCGAAAGAATCCTACTTTCTACAGTCGTCCCAGACCTAATCCGCATTTCTTTTAAGCAAATACATGGTTAGAAAAACATACCTCTTTTCAGGCTTTCGATGTCGATCATTCTTCACGCTTGATCGCTTGTTAACATCTTTCCTCCCAAGGTTGACCTGCATACAAAACAAGCAACAAACTATACATGTGTTTTACCTATAGATTAATGGGTTAGAGATTCAAACATATATTCAATAAACTATGAAGAACTCATATAGTGGGATGAGAAAAGCATTTCTTTATTAATTTTAATGAATCAACTTACAATGTTGAGACTGGCCACCGCTCCGCAAACCTGATCCTGGGCTCCTCTTCAACTGTCCTCCAACTTCTTTTGTCTGTATCTCTTCTTGCACATGGATGGATAAAGGGTTGGGACAATGGGAATGTGCAATTGGGTAGAGTTTCTTTACTATTATTCTCCTCTTCCAAATGGGACCCCTAACCCTTCTTTTATAGGCTAGAAG
>SNQJ01S0071258.1:22542-38673 GCA_010110895.2 Picea sitchensis | reverse complement strand
TGCACAGGATCACTACTTTATCCCATAAATTGCTAGAGAAGATGAAATTGTTGAGTAGATTATCTATGGATTCTTCATTGTTGTTATAAAGAACACATCTTGAGGGGCTAGAGAATTCTCTTTTGAGGATGTTTTCCCAAGTGAGGATATATCTATGAAGAACCTACCAAAGAAAGATTGAGATCTTTGGCCAAGTCTTTAGAGCCCAGAGCTTGGCCTAGCCTATGTTTGGAGGATCAAGCATGGGGGGATGAGGAGCTAGTAGGCGTATTTGATGGTGAAGGTGCCCCTTGGAATACAACCCCATGTGATCTTGTCATTGTCCTGATTGATTCTGATTTTTTGATTGCTGACATCATGCATGATTTGAGT
Organism: Picea sitchensis; assembly: GCA_010110895.2. NCBI lineage: Eukaryota > Viridiplantae > Streptophyta > Pinopsida > Pinales > Pinaceae > Picea > Picea sitchensis. The sequence goes on along the minus strand of SNQJ01S0071258.1, from coordinate 38,301 downwards.
TCCAGTTTCTAGTTGCAGATGAGTGAGAGAAGTGTGAAATCATAGCTAGTTTCTGAAGTGTTGTGTGTCTATGGTGTTCCAATAGTCCTTGAATTTAACGTTTCCTTGAGGTGGAATATTATGTTTCCTTTCCAAGATTGGAATTTGTTTCCATGAGTCCGACCAGAAGTTTGCTAGGGCCCCATTTCTGATAAACTGTGTTGTTGAATGAGGTGGCATTGGCATTTCGCCAAGTTCCAAATGAGAAATCCTTGAGTGGTAGTAGTGAAGTGGACGCAATTGTGAGGGTCCCAGTTCGGGGTGTATTTTATGTTCCAGAGTTGATCCCAAGGGGTGGATGTGTTGGATATCCAGCTCCACCATGTTTTAGCACTGAGAGTTTCGTTTCTTTTTGTAGGGTCCTTGAGGCTGAGGCCGCCCATAATATTTGGTAAGAAGAGGGTGTCCCATTTGATCAGAGCCCATTTGTGAGTGCTTTTGTCCCTACTCCAGAGAATAGTGCATTGTAATTTCCGAATGGAGTTGAGAACCCATTTGGGGGATTATTTATATAATTGTTATTTCTAAATAAATTATTTATTAAATTAGGAATTTGCAAATATATATTTTTACGAATTAATTTTAGATTGACATATATATAACCTTATTTTTATATGATGACAGGGCGCGTGTAATTCAATTTGTTGATCAAAATGTGAGTACAATCAACGGTTCGCACATATGAAAAATGAACAAAGTTTAATCAAAGTGACCCCACATGTGGTGATGTCACAAGGAATACCATTGTTGCAACGTTTCATGAAATTAGGTTACCATGTGACTCACCAAACCACTATCAAAACCACTCGTCACATCACATGCGGTGTATGAAGTAAAACCGCTTACCATTTTTTGAAAACCGCCAGAGTCAGGTAAATAATTACTTTTTGTATTTAATTTTATTTCATTTAAGTAAATAATCTCGTTTTGTTTGCATAATCACCTTTTTAGTTTAAATAAGACAAAATATTGAAAAATAATCTTTTGTGTTTATTTTCCCATTGATGTTTGACTATCACTATTGAGGGCACCAAAATCTTCGTCAGATAACAATCTTTAACGTTAATCTCACCAAACAAATAAAGGGTTTTCGTTAGTTAGCTTCCCGGGTAAGAGCTAAAAGCATTTTTTTCTTTTTTCCTGTTAGAAAAAATGTCAAAATCATCAGTCTCAAATGAGTCAAAAACCCTATTAACCATAGAGACTTTTCTAGAGGACAACAATTCCCATATTTTTTATCCTAAAATTTCTTTCGATTTATATGAGTTGCATAATTTAGCCCAAACTAGGTATACAAAATTTAATGACTCTTTTAATGTTTGGGCTTTGAACTTGGCTCAATTTCGTCTTCCACAAGTTTATAATTTCCCAAAATTCGTGCATTGGCATGGTCAAATATACATTGCATCCACGAGAATCCTAGTAAACAAGAATGGAACTTTATTATTTGATATCACGACTGAGTCTATTTCTCGGATGCTTAAGGTTTCAGAATTCAACGATGGTCAAGCTATTAATGAAGCAACCCTAGCAGTTAGTTTTAATCAGTTAAGCATCCAAGAACGTCAATCTTTTGTTCAAAATTTTATGAAAGATAATTTTGGTATGTTTCATGATCTAAAGACCTACAAAACAAGTATGTTTACACCGAACGTATAGGAAGTCATTTCTATGATATGCTCAATCTTGGGTTATGACTCTGATAAAAATGTTGATAGTATTATTTTAGGATATTTGAGAGCAATTTTCCCTCCTACCACACGTATAATGGCCAAAATTCACATTGCACGGTTTCTTTCAGAGTCTATTCATGAACAACTTAAGTATTTTCCATTAAACAGATCTTTTTGTTTCTAGTTGTATTTGGTTTGCTTGCCCCTTTTTAATAGAAAGAATGACTTTCATAGTTTATACCTAGATACTGAAAATGAAGTTGGAGATCTTTCCTTAGTCATTCATAGGACCTCTCATCCTTATATGTAATTGAATACTTTTCAATAAGGAGATCAATTTTCTACATAAATACATGAGATTTTGCTTCTTTTTTCTTAGGAGTTGTGTTCTTTCTATGTGTTGTTGCTCATGTTATCATAATTCATCTTTTTCAAACTATTATGTTTAACTTATGAATGACTGCAATTTAGTATTACTTCTACTTCAGTTTATCTATTGAACATTTATTCAGGTATAGACTTTCCTCTATTCTAGTGTGAGCAGAATAAGACCTACATTTGCATATTTGTTTATAATTCATTAATATGTTTCATAATTTAGATACATATCTCATATTCCTAATACTGAAATTAAAGTAGTATTTATCAAAACTATATACCTTTATATCTCAATTTTGTTTACGTGCATTCTTCTTTCCATCTCTTGATTATTTAAAAAAAAATTAAAGAAAGAGATATTTCCTCTATATTTCTGATGATTAAATTATTGAAATTTCATTCTTATTCAAAGGTAGAAAAGTAGTATCAAATTAATTATAATTATATTGGGATGCCTGACATTGTTCTGTGAGACTAGAACAAATCTCAAGAAAAACACCTGTCATGGTTAAACTTCGGAAAGGGTAAAAATTAAATGAGTTATTCAAAAGTTAAAGGATGTCACTTAATGTTCCACCAACTAATGACATAGATTTCAAGGCATGATTTATTAGTTTGAGGTGGCACCCCTGTATTTGGAATTGTGTACATTCCTAGAGTGTTTCATCCCTACCTTGGGAGTTGTGTACATGTATTGGGCATTTCATCTCTATGCCTAGGGTGTTGTGACATGCCTAGGGCATTGTGATAGATACATTGGGGATTGCGAGGAGATATTCCACATCATTTGAGCCACACATGTGATCCTTATCTAATATGTTTTTGGGTCGACATGATTTTACTTGGACTATTGATCGAGGTACAAGCACTTGTAGCCACACATGACCCCTTATTTCACTCACTTTGCATCATTTGAGGAGATTTTTGGAGCATTTTGAGGGAGCAACCCTCCTTAGGACCTACTCACACATGTGGGGTTTATTGAGGCATATTTGGAGAATTGTGAGGGGATGGACCTCTTTCATGGCATATATCCACACATGTGAAGGTTGTTAGAGAATTTTGAGGATATGTTATTACATATTGTTGGGTCCACCTCCTTGAAGAGGGTGTTTTTTATGCTTTGGCCACATCTATTGTAATATGTTGAGGACAACGTCCACCTTGTTCGGACATATATTCTATTGATGTTGTACGTGTGGCATTATTCCACCATGGAATGTTGTTGTTGAGTTTTACTCTCAAGTTAGTTGGGGGATATTAATGTTTTGAGCATATATCTAGGTTACTTATGGGTCTATTTCTATTTTATTGATAGATTTGTTGAGCTAGATATCTATAAATAATAATCTCCTACATATTGTAAATGTCATTGGAAGTAGGGGTGACAGGATTGGGTGGAGTTATCTTCTCCCCAGGGGGACATATTCAAACATCCTACTGCTCGAGTTTGTGCATAGCATCCAATAACTAGGTGGAAGCCTACGCTCTGTACAACAGACTCAATATTGCAAAAAAACAAGGCATTGAATATTTCATTATCACTGGAGACTCTGATGTGATTCTCAATCAGTTCAGAAAGTGATCACTCTCGGAGGACATGAATCTCATAATCATTACGACTCGAACATTTTCGGAGGTAGGGGATTTTCAAACTCTGCAATGTTTTCATGTGATTAGAAACAATACCTCTAAAGTTGATTCCTTGGTTAATTCGCCTACTCGGGACTCAATCAGAACACTTCTCATTGATGGTTGGGTTGCACATCATTTTATCCCCTAATGTGATTCGATATGGTTAGACCCACCAGTATACTACCCCAGGGGAAGGACCCACCAGTTAAGCAAACTTGGAAATATAAGCATAGTTTTGTATGGTGCATTTTGCTAAGGCTTGGGATGATAGGTGGTAGCATATGCTGGAGCACATTCTGGATAAGGAGGAGGAGAGGTGGATGTACCCTCCTTTTATTATAAGCATATTTGGAGTCTAGAGTACTTTCCCACAAGTGCCTCTTAATGGCATTTCTCACATGGCCAATTATGAAGGATTCTATTGAGGATGTTTTCATGGATATGCTATACATTTGTACCCTCCTGATGCCATTTCTTCCTTGACGATCCTTACCCATAACCTGTAATGATGCAATTTTTGTGAAAGAGGCTTATCGTATGTTTGAATATCTCTTYGGTGGGAGTGGAAGTATGATGTGGTTCATTCATCATCTAGGGTGGTGAATCAACACTTGACGTCAATATATATTCGCATATCTTCGTCGCAAGSGGAATTATATGTATCSGRGTAGTGAAGAATTGTAGGTTGATAAAAAAWTTGAACTCTAGTTTTCAATTCCCATTGTTTATTTTTGGAAGGAGCTTTCTTCAGAAGTGATCTGGTCTAGAGTTCGAGTAGGAAGCATGGATAATAGGAGGATGGGAGTTGATATATGGCATCCCGAGATTCAAGAGGAAGAACAAGAGGCCTTTGTCAATTTTGTTAACACATTGCAAATCAACATGAAGAATTCCTCTACACATTGGCAAACTGCAATGGACTTACTGATTTCAAAGAGACGAGGATTCCAACAGTTAATGGATGAAGTGGATGCCATACGCATTGAGGTAGTGGAAATTTTCTCTAGGTCTTCCTCCTTGGCCCCATAAACTACTACTCAGGCACCTTCAGAACACTGCTACATATTGAAAAAATTCCAACGAACTATTTCCGACAGTACAAACAAAATTGGTTGTATTGTCGAAAAATATAAGATAAATATTTCAATTTTCAATTTTTTTTCAATCCCACCTGCATTCATCGAACTTGAGATGGAAATCTCTTTATTCATCTCAATATTGATTCTAGATCTATGTTCATCTCAATACCAGCGATACCTCTATATTCATCTTAATATAGACGACACCTCTATATTTGTCTCACTACCAACAATAATAGGGCTAGCCATTACTCCCTTCAAACGATCACCCACTGTTTGACTAAGTCAACATTGACTTGGTCAATTGTCGTTGGAATTTTGACAGAAAAAATAATAAATATTTTGCATTTGAGAGATGTTGCAACAGTTTTTCTATAATGATGATGGTTCAAAAAGGGTATAAGGTGTTCTTGTCAAGCGCAAAAATGATTTATTTTCATATGTCAATTTCATTAGAAAAATATAATAGATATTCTATTATACCACTCAATTTTATAACATAACCATCACTGTATTTTTGTCGGGAAGAATGTCAAAAAATATTAGAGGTGGGAAAAAAAGTAAAGAGGGTGAAAAGGGTGATGGTAAATGTTATTTCCCTTGCAAAATATGTTGTACTTCACATCATGTAAGAATTTTAATAGAAACAGATAAAAGAAATTGTAGGAGATATGGGCACATTGATGGGGGATAGAATGAATATCGTCCCATGGTAATTAGCTATATATTCGTTATATTTATTTATATTGATTGTATTTATAAATTTTATATTGTTTTAATATTTTTTATACATGTTGATATTGCATGATTGTTTGTAATTATAAAGTTAGAATTCCCCCCTAACTTTATGCAAAATTCGCCAAGTAGTAGTAGAAATGATGTTGTACAAGTTGAGGAACATGAAGCGAATAATGAAGATCAAGTTAATGATCCCATGGAAGAAGATGAAAATAATAACATAGTTCAAGATGATGGGATACATCAAATGATCCAAGAGTCTAAAGACTTGTTCGCTCAGTCAGATGAGAATGGGGACAATGATGGTATTTATGATCAACCTATGATAGAAAAGGAAAATACATGACTTTATAAAGGCTCAAGAGAATATCTTCTCTCTGCTACATTGCTTATGTTGAACTTCAAGGTTATGGCTCATTTGTCGAAAACTTGTATGAGACATATCCTAAGGCATGTAATATTTCATCACATATACATAAATGTTGTTTTTTTCTCTTTTTTTAGTGTTAATTAATGTGTAAAATAAGAATGCAATATTTATGAATAATATTCTTTATATTTACTAGTTATTTTTTATGTTGTAGATTGTTAGGTGAAATTTTGTTATCATCGTCAAATATTTTACCTCGCACATATCAATATTTACATGCCATTATGAAAGACATTGGAATTGGGTATCAAACTATAGATGCATGTCCTATTGATCATATTATATATTATGGAAAACATGCATAAAAAATAGAATGTCTACAATGTGATATCAGTAGATATCGAACTGATCAAGCAACAAAAAGGGTGCCTTGAAAGGTTCTTCATTATATTCCCATAATTCCATGTTTGCAATGATTGTTCATGTGTGAAAGAATAGAATAGTTTATGGATTACCATGCATAGAACAAAAGTGGAGATGGTGTTCTTTGAATGTCTGCAGATGGTTATCAATTTAGGGAAATTGAGGAAAATGGACAAAATTTAAAGATGAACATTGTAATGTTAGGATTTCATTAGCAGTTAATGGTGTTACTCCATTTAGAGAGCTTAGGTATACTTACTCAATATGGCATATTTTTGTTATCAACAATAAAATTCCTCCTTGGATGTAAATAAATAGGGACCACATAATGTTGAAAATGATTGTACCAGGCATTTGTTTACATTAATTTTTCGAATGTGACATTTTCATTTGTTTTGTTATTTGCATAATATATTTTATTTATTTATTTATGTATTTACTTATGTAATATACATATCATGGTATTAATTATGTATAATTTCAAACAATTAGGTAAGTACCAAGTTAAATATATGAATGTATATATCAAGCCTCTTATTGATGAGCTAATAAATTTATGGGCTGATATCGCTATGTATGGCATCTGTAAACCAATCAGGGAGAAGAAATTTCAATTCCATGGAATAATTGTATGGACAGTTCGTGCTGAGGCTGTGTTTTTGGTATGTAATATTATGTTTCACTTTAATACTATATAATTATTTAAAGTTAACATGCATGCTTTTTAAATAATCCTATAGAGTATAGCAACATGTATCTATGCTACAGTAGCTGCATGGAGCTCTGCAAGGTTAGGGTTCACATGCACCATATTCCCTCCCACCCTGACCACTTCTGACCTCCTTTGTACGTGTTGATTGCCTCAGCCCTACATCTCTGACTGCCTCAAAAGAATGGGATAAGAATGGGGGGTGAAATCCCCCTCCTATCGTAACGTTGTTGCCAACGATCCGGAGAACTCACGTTTGTGTTGACCTCCCTTTGAGATGTAATTTCACTTACGAGACCAATATATGGAGGAAGAGATGGATATAATCAAAGAATCAAGCATGGATGTTGATTCCTAGCATCCAAAAGAAGCTTTCAGTGCGGATACCTAACAAATGTATCCCCCAAGCCATAGTTGCGCCCAGGTATGTCATCAAAAACCACCAGGATAGGGGAGCACACACAGTTCACGAGAGACAGCACGTCGACCGTCCTTTGATCTGCCACTGCACTTACGAGACCAATATTTGTAGGAAGATATGGATATAAGCAAAGAATCAAGCATGGATGTTGATTCCTCGCATCCAAAAGTAGCTCAGGTCTGGATACCTAACAAATGTATCCCCCAAGCCATAGTGGCGCCTAGGTACGTCATCAAAACCACCAGGATAGGGGATCATACACAGTTCATGAGAGACCATTCCCTCATAGGAAAATTACTAGGTCTTTGGCCCTCAGAAAAGGACCTAGCTCGCTGGATCAAGGCGTGGTGGAACCCCAAGGGATACTATGAGCTTTATCTGAGCTCCAAAGGTTTCTTTACAGTAATATTCCACAACCTGGAGGACAAGGACAAGATCTTTGAAGGGGACCATATTTGTACAACTTGGTTGGCCTCTACCTACGTTTCTAGATAGACCGCTTCTACCCAAAAAAGGAAAACTTCACATCTGCACCGGTATGGATTCGCCTCTACTCCCTACCTCAAGAGTTTTGGTTAGAGGAAATTTTAATGGTCATATGAAACACCCTGAGTAAATATGTCAAATCTTCTCAAGCTACCAAACAGATAAAATACACCTCTTATGCAATGATATGTGTCTATATGAACATCTCCAAAGCTATGCCAGACATAGTTACCTTATAATACCAAGATGAGGAATGGGCCCAAACCATAGACTATGAACACATCCCTTTCAGATGTAAAAAATTCCATCAACATGGACACATTTTCAGAGATTTCCCTCTCAATTCCCCCCCTAAGAGGGAAGCTAAAGAAAAACCAAAGGAAAGATTTACCCAAGTTCAAAATCGAAGGAGACAAACATAGAAGAATCCCACAACCAACAACGGAAAAAAGAACCCAAATAATAATTCATTTGAAGCCCTTAACCACCTCCTAGAGGCAGGAGAGGTGGAAAACCCCCACAAGGCCATGGGGAAAGATACCGGCAAGCACAAGAAAGATAAGTCATCATAAGAGTATCAAACCCCAACAAACCAAGTAGATCCATAGACTCGCCCAGTCTCACGGAAAGAACCAGAAAGAGAGTAAGACACAGTCATGGAAATGGATGAGCATGACCTAGCAGAAATCGACCTATACAGATTAGAAGAAGCACTCAACAAGAAGGATCTTCAAACCTTACTAGAGGACCAGCTCAGGAAAGTACACAAAGTATTTCTGGACTCATCAGAAGGGGCTACATCTAGGTTGGGGATCAACATAGACCCAAACCAAGATCCAAGAAAACACCCAAAAGAAAACAAGTGATGGGGAAAAAAATCAGCTCATCAACTAATAAATGAGGCGGAAAATTATATGATCAACTCGAGACAGATTCACAGGCTCTCAGAGAGCTCCTTTTCCCACCCACAAAATTTTTAACTATGAATATCCTCACCTGGAATATCAGAGGCCTAAATGGAAGATCTAAACAAAGGATTCTCCGAAACTGTATCAAAATGGAAGACCCTGATATATTCCTGATACAAGAGACAAAATGTGTAGGGAAAATTGTAGAAGATATCATCAAAATATGTTGGCGCAACTGTGATTCCTACCAAATGAACTCAAAAGGGGCTTCAGGAGGCCTAGCCATCCTATGGAATCTTGTTACAGTCATCCTTGATCAAGGCTTCTCCACTCCATGCACCATCACAACGCACTACAGAGCCATCGGTTCAGAAAAGGAGGGAATGATTGCAAATTACTATGGACCGCAGAACAACCAAGATAAATACCTCTTTCTTCAAAGACAAATAGGTTCCTTAGCAGAGGCAAAGAAATGGATAATAGGGGGTGACTTCAACATGATTCTCATGTTGGAGGAGAAGCGAGGGGGAAAAAAGTGCCTGGAGCAGAATAGCGCAAAATTCCATGAACTCATAGAGAACCTCAGACTGGTAGATATTGAGAATAATAATGACACCTACACTTGGACCAAAAAAAGATTAGGTCACCAACAAATAACATGTAGACTTGATCGCTTCCTCATCTCGAAAACTCTGATTTTGGAAGGCCCCCTAGTAGATTCCAACATCCTCCCAAAGGCAGGTCCAGACCACTGGTGGGTTCATCTCTGGGTTGACACTATTGCCACCCCCAAGCTTAAACCTTTTAGATTTGAAATTCTTTGGCTCTCCCATCCAAATTTCCCATAGTTAGCCCGTCACTGGTGGAGCACTGTGAAAACACTGAGGGGTACAAAAATGTATTGATTCCATAAAAAACTCAAACATTTTAAACAATAGGTGTGCAAATGGAACAAAGAAGTCTTTGGGAAAATTTTCCAAGAAAGGAAAATGCTAGAGCAAAAACTAGAGAAACTTCAAGGACAATTCATTCATGTAGGATACACAATCACTCAGTAGTAGGAGGAGAGTGAACTCAAAAGGAAACTAGAAGAAAGACACAAGAAGGAAGAAATCCCGTGGAGACAAAAATACTGGGTTCAATGGGTCAATGAGGGAGAGAAAAACACCAAATTATTCCATCGTTCTATGATCTAAATACACCTTATTAATCACATCACGAAGCTGGATGTATCGCAAGGCAAAATTCTATTAACTCACCAGGAAATAACGCACGAGTTGACAAAATTCTATAAGGATCTCCTCTCAGAACCCAAGGTGGACCGCACCTCAGTAATAGAGCGGGTGACCCAAAATATCCCAATTATAATCACCTAGGAAAAGAATGAGGCTCTCGTGACACCAATAATGCAAGCATAAGTGGATCAGGTTATTCAAGAGTTACCCACAGGAAAGGCTCCAGGTCCAGATGGTTTCACAACAAACTTCTTCCACTCCTGTTATCCAATGTTAAGGGAGGAAGTGTGGCAGTTGGTGGAGGAATCACGCACCTCAGGAAAAGTTCTTCCAACACTAAATTCCACTTTCCTCACCCTAATACCCAAACAAGAAAGATTCACAAATCCGAAGAAATTCAGACCCATAGCTATTTGCAACATGATCTACAAAATCATTTCCAAGGTCATAGCTCTAATACTCAAGCCAATTCTACCCTTCATCATCTCCGAGGAGCAATCATGATATGTTGAAGGAAAGAAAATCATGGATAGTGTCATACTTTTCCATGAAATCATTCACTCTCTCAAAATCATTCGTACTTCAGGTATGCTTCTAAAACTTGACCTTTCAAAATCTTTTGACAAATTAAGCTAGCAATACATGAAAACACTCCTATCGACTTTTGGTTTCAACAAGGATTGGGTATCTTGGATAATGAACCTCATTTCCTCAACTTTTTTTTCAATCCTCGTCAATGGTGTCCCCTCTCAACCCTTCTCCCCCTCAAGAGGAATAAGGCAAGGAAACCCTCTCTCCCCTTTCCTTTTTGTCATAATGGCTAAAGGTCTAGGACACTATATCAAGGCTTCAATTCAAAATAGATCCCTCCAAGGCCTCCCTCTTCACGGGTTACAACCGACAGCCTCCCATAACCAGTTTTTTGATGAAACTCTACTAATGAACACCCCCACCATGCAAGAAGAAGTTAAACTAAGCTCCACCCTCTTTGATTTCAGCGAAGCCTCTGGAATCACCTTTAATCTGGCCAAATTGTAGCTTTTCTTTTTTAATACTCCTGTGGAAATCCAACAACACCTTTCTTTTTTTCTGAATACCCCTATCTGCACTTTTCCCTCTCGCTACTTGGGACTCCCTCTTTCTGACTCAGCATCTAGAAACATCTCTTGGGAATCTCTCCTACTCTCCATCACCAACCGTCTTAGTAACTGGACCTTTCGCTCCCTCAACCTTCCAGCCATAATCGTTCTCTTAAAGTCAGTCCTCCAAGCCATCCCAACTTACCTCTTCTCAGCCCTACCTTCCCCCCAATCAGTCATAAAGAAAACAAGGATTCTGCGAAGAAAATTTCTATGGCATGGACACAACCCGAACAAAAAATGGGCCCTAGTCAGCTGGGACAAAGTCTGCAATTCCAAATCTTTAGGTAGTCTGGGCCTCCGGGACCCTGGAAAATTAAATAGCACCATGGGAGAAATAATTTGGTGGAGATGTCTCAAAACACCAGCAGATATATGGGAAAAACTATTGAAATGCAAATATGCCCCAAATACGCACCAAAGTCAACTTATAAGAATGCAGGAGAAAATTCATCTGGAATGCATCTTGGAAAAATCAACTACTCGTACAGGAACATGCTTTCTGGGAAGTTCACAATGGCCATAATGCCCTATTCTGGATGGATTCCTGGCAACAAATGCCACCCCTTCAACTAGAAGAAAATCTACAATCCTATAAAAATGACATTCAAGATTTTTCCACCCTTGAAGTAGTTGATTTGTGGATAGATACCCCCAACAACTCTTCCTAGAAAAGATGGAAATATACTCATCAAGAACTCCAAGTGGCAATGGATTGTGACCTGCAACACTGGAAACAAGCTAAAACCAAAAGGTGAATCTGGAAAATCACAAACCAAGACATTCTTAGATGGGGATACACACCTCATGTAAGCTTTACTCTCAAGGAGGGATACACTCTTCAAGAGAAATTCCACCATCTTCAGAAAGATAGCATATGGACAACAATATGGAAATCAAAACTCTAGCCCAAAATATCTACATTCCTCTGGATTCTACTCCAGAACAAGATCTTAACCTGGGACAATCTTCAAAGACGAGGTTTCATTGGCCCCTCAATTTGCCACCTCTGCCATCTCCAGGCAAAAACCATGGAGCACATCCTAAACAATTGTCCACTCAGTGAGAACATCTGGAACCAAGCCACTCAGTTCATGAGAAGAACCAAATGAGTTAAAAACAACATCACAAGCACCATCAGGGATTGGGGGTCCGGATCCTTCAAAAGTCCTATCTTGAACAAAACCTGGAAAATCTTACCAGGATTTATAGTTTGGCAACTATGGAAAGAGAGGAACAAAAGAATCTTTCATTCCCAACCCTCTACTCCCACCCTCCTCTGGAACACAATCCTCCTGCATCTCCAGGAAACTCTTCAGGTACAATTATGGACCAAGGAAGACTTCCCCACCGACCGAGGTGATCTCTCGCTCCTCAACTCTTGGGGCCTCTCGTTTTCTCACTCCACCCCTCCTTAATAGCCTCCCCTCATTTCAAAAGCCTTCAGTCCCTCCAAGTGGCTCCCCCTGACAAGATTCTATAAGGTCAAATTTGATGGTGCATCAAAAGGAAATCCAGGACACTCAGGCTATGGAGCGGTCATAAGGAACATCTTGGGCCATATACAAAGCCTCATTGCAGAAAATCTCAGATGCGACACCAATAACTCAGCAGAAATTTGGGGTCTCATCAAAGGACCACAAATGGCTCTAGATCAAAACCCCACTTGTCTGATCATTGAAGGAGACTCCAAAATCATAATAGACTTGGCAACAAAAATCTTGTATGGCAGAGATCCAGGGAAAATCACTCTCATTTGGTGCCTCCTTGGCCCTCTTTACAACTTCTAGGCTCTTCTTAGACCCTCTCTAACTCTAACCCCTTCACACATTCGGTGAAGTGAAAACAAAGTAGCGGATAGACTGACCAATGCAGGGGTTGACTCTATGTAGTAGATCATTCTCCACGATTCCAGGTAGTCCCAAAGCTCACCTCTCTGGCTCCAATGCGAGGAGATTGCCTAGATGGATGGCCCTAATCCAGACAGGGTGCCACCTTTATCTACTTAGAAATTTTTCCAAGTAAAAAATGATCAGAATCTCAGGAAAGAGGGTGACCGTAAGCGTCAGTCCAGAAGATCTTCAACCGACATATGCTTTCAGAATATTTTCAATCGGAAGTTAAGAGCAGGAAGGAGGCTGTCACCCAAAGTTGGGAAAATCGTGAGAGAACATGGAACATTGGTTCTTGAGGAGATCTGGACCGTTGGTGCTCAAGGATATTTGGACCATCGACAGATGATTTTGGGAACTCGAAAATCGGGAGTCAGGAGCTCGGAAGGAGTTGTCTACCCAAGTTGTGAAGTCATGAAATGAGAAATCACGAAATGAGAGAGAGGATTTGAACCGTTGATCTCAAGGAAATCTGGACTGTCGATTTGGTCCCGAAGGACTCGCAATTTCGGGTATCAGAAGAAGGGGAACACTCATTTCTTCGCTATCCCCAGGTGCGAAATCCCGAAATATGGACTACTGATTCTCAAGGAGATCTGAACCATTGGTGCTTGAGGAGATCTGGACCGTCGATAGATGATTTTGGGAACTCGAAAATTGGGAGTCAGAAGCTTGGAGGGAGTTGTCTGCCCAAGTCGCGAAATGTGAAATCGCGAAACGTGAGAGTATATCTGGACCATTGGTCCCAAGGAAATCTGGACCATAGATCTAGTCCCGAAGGGCTCACAATTTTGGGGATCGGAAGAAGAGGAACACTCGGTTCTTCGCTATCCTGAGGTGTGAATTCCCGAAATCGGGAGCAACCAATAGTCACAAAATGAAAACTCGCGATACAACCGTAGTGATGTTTGAGGGTACGGGTTTTGAGAAAATAGAGCAAGCCATTTCTCTAACAACGTGAAGTGCGAAGTCAAGAAGCGGATCTCAGTCATTGGTTGCAGGCCATCAAGGACCGTTGATCTGATCCAATGGTTTCGGGGACTTGGACCTCGAGAAACCGAGAAGAACAATGTAATCAGCTATACCTTCAGCTGCAGGTTGTAGGTCTTTTTGTAAGCCTTCAGTTGAAATTAATATAAGGAACCACTTTTTTATTCACAAAAAATAAAAATAAAATCCTATCATATAATTGACATTAATCCATCTGTTGCAGTTCTTCAAATGAAGGGTAAGTTTTCATGTCTAGTTTGTGGTCCTAAGATGAAGTATCATCATTAAAAAAGTTTAGGAAAGATGGTGTTTTATGAGTATAGGCACTTCCTCCCTAAGAACCATAGGTATCGTACTACTAAAAAACATATTTTCAATTGGAAAGAAGAGACTGGATTAAAACCATGAAGAATGACACCTCACCAATAGAGGTTAGAATATAACAAAAATTGTTAAGGCACACAATTTATTTATGTATCATATATGTAATGTTTTGAAATTTTGTTTTAATTATTGAATTTATTTTACTGTATTTGATAATTATTGTTGTGATTTATTTTATTCTTCATCAAGGCCGCCATGTTGAAGGTATTAATAATGGGATTCCACGAGGAATGAAATGTTATCCCACTTAATTCATGAGGTTTCCCTAATATGAGGAGCTAAAAATAGCTCATTTGTTTGATACAATGCATATCGGGAAGAATGTGACAAAAACATTATGGCGAATCATTGATGGTAGGAGGGATAAAGAAAAAATTGCTAAACTTTTTACTGACATTCAAGAATCCAATCATGCAATGTAAAGTGCGATCTGATCAAATAGAGATGGAGACCAAAATAACCTTCCATGTTTATTAATAGAGCAACAATGCAATGATGTAAAAGAGCTCATTCAAAGAATTAAATTTCCCACAGGATTTTCTTCAAACATAAATAATATCTTAACGAAGAAAGGTGAATTTGGTGGGGTAAAAACACGTGATTGGCATACCTTCATTAAGGTAATAATTTTGGTATGCATATTTGTATATCGACTGTAGACATATTTTAAGATTTTAATATTTTTTTGTCTACTTTTGAAACAAATAATGATTAATTTTTTTTTTCTACTTTGGAAACAAATAACGATTCATTTTTTTTGTCTACTTTGGAAACAAATAATGATTCATTTTTTTTGTCTACTTTGGAAACAAATAACGATTCATTTTTTTTTTTGTCTACTTTGGAAAGAAATGACGAATCATTTTTATTGTTACAATATGTTCTACCTCTATCTTTCCCAAACGAATTTGACAACAATGTCAAACAAGTTATATATGATCTTGGCAAATACATGAGGTAAGTAGTTGTGATTTATATGCCAAAAAAAAACAAAAAAACAAATTTTACTTAATGACATGTTTTACTTGTAATGTAATATATATTATGTTTTGTTGAAACATGTTTTCTTAAGTCATGATCCATAGATGGATTTCATTAAAAGAAATCCATCAAGATGATATAAAGTATTGGAAGAGAGAAATTCCTCGGCTAATGTGTGAAATGAAAAAGTATCTACCTCCAACATTTTTAATGTGCAAGAACACTACCTCATACACTGAGTTGAGGAGATTGAAATGCGTGGACCTATACACACAAGGT
>SNQJ01S0071257.1:86740-99746 GCA_010110895.2 Picea sitchensis | reverse complement strand
TGCAACTGCACTGAGCAGAATTGGCTCTCTGCAACTGCTGAGATGTGTCAAATGAGAGACTAGCGCCTTGTATTTATAGTGGTTCTGGCAGACTTACTGGGGCCGACTTCTCCTTCTGGGTACCAATTTGTTTAGTATATATTAATTCTTCTGGCCAACTTCTTCTGGGTAACATATTATCTTCTTGAGCGAACAAGTCTTCTAGGGTTATTAGCCAACTCATTAGGGTTTCTCTTGCTTCCTGGAGTCTTCTATTCTTGTCAGGTTCACACGTGGAGGTAAATACCTCCCGCAACTACCATAATATCAACAACAGGTCCCCTTTTCTTATTCAGAAGCCTTTTACTGCTTTCTCGGGAATCCCTTGGCGGAGCATCTTAAAGGTTTCATTTTAGCTTTTAAGTCTTCCCAGCTACTTTTAACCTCTGGGCCTTTAGCCCCTTCTTCCCACAAGGCAAGGTACAACCCTTCCTAGCGTGGCAAACCCAATGCCCGAACCAAGGTAGGGGGAGATGAGAGGAATAATGATGGAAAGTGGTAAGTATGGAGGGAATGGACGATGATCTTTCATAGACCCACCCAGTGGCAACTCATCCTAAAGGGGAACCAACTTACTAGGGAATTTTGTCCCCCTCCCAAGTATGAACAAGTTGAGCATAATTTTCGAGAAAAGGTTATGAAATGAAGGAGAGTTCAATGCAACATATTCAAGTGGTTCAAAAATTAGAGTAACACATACCATGATACCCGGACTCATTACCTCATGGATCAAGACTTACTTCTACCTCAGAACTAGGCTGGTGGGATGGATGTTGTTGTTGTTGTTGATAGGTGGGATACACTGAAGAAAAGATGGGCCCTCCAGGGCCATGCTCAAGTCATCTGACTCTCGACACCCCATGTCTAGGACATGCGGGCCTCAAGACATGATCTCCTTAGTTATCCCTAGGATAGGGGATAACATATCCTAAATCCAAAACCCTAGATCTCCAAAGTGATCAATGGTTGAAATTATATCTCACGTTCACTTTATGATATAATGGCTAGGATTTAACTCACTAATGCCAAATACTTAGGCATTTAGTTGAATTAAACTCACATTAAATACAAAAAGGCATTCACTTTAATAATCACTTTATCAAAGTGAATCTCCTATGTCTTGAGAGGCAATAAGGACGACTTCCACATGTTTGACACAACCGATGTGGAAGTACCTGTCCTATGCTACAAACATCAACAAAAGACTAAAGAATTACTAATGTGAATAAAGAAAGGACCGATCAACTAACTAAAAGATTAGAAGAGTTACTAGTAGAACCCTTAACTTATGAAAATTTGCGATTAAAGCCAAACTCGTCATCCACAAATCACAAAAGAAATCAGGGTAGAACAAGTCAGCCCAATAAAATCAAAATTGAAATACCTAAAATTGATAACGAACGAATGCCAAAAATATCACTAGCTTTAATCTCATGCACCCGACAAAATAAGCATGAAGATAAGGTGCCCTGAAAAAATATATTACTCGAAAATAATAGATACATGAATCGACTACAAAAGAAACTATTACTGGGAGAGAACAAATACAAGAACCAACTACAAAAGAAACTATTACTGGGAAAGAACAAATACAAGAACCAACTACAAATATATTCCACCTCATCTAAGGAAGGTTGATAAGACCTAGGACCAAGATGGGGGAATTACAACAAACACCTTGTAGCTCAAAGGAATCATAAAGAATAGAAATGTAACGATACTTGTAGATTTTGGCATTGCTCATAACTATATATACATCAATTTCACTAAGCAACTAAACCTTTTTATATACCCCACCAAGGACCTCACAATTACGATCACTCATGGACAAACACAAGAGTAGGAAGATGTCATAAAATCTATGTTCAAATACAACAATTGGATTGACAAACATGGTACTATACTCTACAACTCAATGAGATGGGTATCGTAGGCACTAAATTTTTGATTCAGTTGGGCACTCATACCACCAACCATCAAGAACAATTCATGGAATTGAATTGGCAAGGACACAACCATAAATTATATGGTGTTCAAAGCTCCACATCAAGGAAAGTGATTTACAACTAGTGAAAAAGGGGCAACAAATTTAGACGAACATCTGAAACAAAAAGTATTTTACCAAGAAGCCTCAAGGGTTCACATTAAGCAACCAAGTCAAAAGACCAGAGAATATGATGCACCCACTACAAAGAAACCTCACCAACACTCAAATCAAGAACCAAGTCAAACACCTACAACCAAATAAAAGTGATGCCACCAAGAAAACATGCTCAACTACAAAGAATCTTATTTATTATGCTTTCAAGACAAAGCATCTATTAAGGGATTGGCAATGTAACAAACATAATAATAATAAATATAATAGCTAGGTTAATGAAACATCAAGGGTCACACACCATTCACCTAGTGACTAGTCAATATTTAATATACACCATCACAAGGGTCACAGCAAAAATCAATCAATCATTACTCACTATTTTACTAAGTCACTTGACACAAAGACATGGAACATAGAGCACACAGAAATACGAATGTCCTACATGGGACACGTCGACCCCAAAAACAAGACATGGAGAACACGTTTATATATATATAATAGAACATTTCCCAAACACTTGGAATCCCTTCAAATCTCAATTTTACCCTTCATCTACACAATGAAAGACTGTAAGAGCTCTTTCAATCCAACTGAAAGTGAGAAAATAACAATGAAAAATGTTTTTTGGAGTCAAATAGGTAGGACATGGCTGGGGCACGTGTCCTGTGTTCGGGACAAGTTCCAAACACATGTCCCAGTGTATCTGTGTCTGACACATGGGATATGGACATAGAAGCCCGAAGGGTTGTGTCTCGTTACAGAGTTATTTTATTATACACTTGAAAAAATATTTTGTCATCAAAAACAAGAATTGTTTATTCCACATCTATAGCCTAGCCCTACAACTTCGAGAAGGCCTCAAAGATTCAATTAGACACCCATGGTGGAGGTTGAGGGAAGAGTCGCGTTTTCATATCTCTATGATCTAAAATACTCTAAAGATCTTGTGGTCACTTGTTATTCCGATTAGACAAAGCAACATGAAAGTATGAAGTGATCCTCCTAGTTGATACCTGGGGAGGGAGGTCATGCAAGAACTAAGACATGTGGCTAAGTATCTCCTTGATGAAGAGGGAGCTAGGAATCACTAATCGCAATGACTGAAAAAATTGTAGAGAGAACTACTCAAGTCCCTATAAAGGCATAACCTCACCTAATCTCATAGTCTATGGGGCACTTGAAAATGAGGTGAATCTCCATCTCTGATACTTATAAGTGGCACATTTGGTAGATCTTGTTTGGTTGCAAGTTATGGTGATCAGTCTCTACCCGTAGTCTCTGATAGCCCACCCGGAGATGAGCCAGAGGGATCCTAAGTGAGTGCATCTAGTGTCTCTTTGTGTATTCAGCACATACAATAATGCCATGCTCAAACTCCAAAAAGTGCTCAAGATAGAAAACTATCTTGGAGCCTAGGATATAAGGAAGTGAGGTCCAAGTAACCTGCATGTACAAACTATAGATGTCATCTATGATGTCTCGATTCAACACATGTTTACTTGGCGAGAAGTACCTTAACACATCTAGATAACACCTTATGGGGGGAAGTTTCTTTGAGGAGGAGACCATCGACCGAAGAAGCTAAGAGGCCTTTGAGTACCATCCTCGTGCACTACCTATGGGGCAATCTGGGGCAAGGGCCTCCAAGGAGCAGAGTGCTAGGTAGGGGTACCTTGCTTCGAGGAAAACTCCCCAAAGATCCAAACTCTATGTAGGAAAGAGACCATACAAAATATGATCTCCTTGGCATTGAATCGATTATGGCTTCATAGTTGTATGCTTGACTTTGGGGAATCTGCTAACGTAATGACTTTGAAGGTCATGAAAGAGTTAGGGTTCGAAATCACAAGGCCTTATGGGAATGTTTGTGGAATTGATTCAAAGACTATTAAGATATGTGGCTTGATTAAGGATCTTTAAGTTCGACTTGTTGATTATCCTGACGTTGTTATTGTGATGGATGTTGTAGTCATTGATGTGCCCAATGCTTGGGGAATGCTTTTATCTAGATTATGGGTTGCAACTTTAGGTGGGAACCTACAGATGGACTTCACTTTTACCACCATCCCAATAGAAAATGGGCATTACCGTTTACGCTACTTTGTACAATCAACCAAGAGCCAAAAAACATACAGAGGATCATAATAATGACGATGCATGGAGTGATCATGAGTTTGGCATCCCTTTGAACCTGTATGAAGAAAACCATCAAGAACCCTTGAATCCTCCTATTGATCCTTACCTTTCTCAAGACTTGGATGAGTTTCCTTTTGGTCAAGAAGATGACATTAGTGATGTGATACGGCCTAAAAGTAAGGACTACCAAGAACAACTGGATAAATACAAAGATAAAGACTTGGGTTCTATTACAACTTTAAAACCCGGTAATGAAAAGAAATTGCATTTGTTTGAGGATGATCAATAGAACATTGCCTTAATGAGGTCCCACCCTCCTACTTTGGAACAAGAAAACGACACTCAAGAAGGTGAAGGAATGGTTGATGCTAAAGTAAGAGAGGAATATTTTCAACAAGGAAGATTAGTACTTATGTGGGACAAGAAGAAGGGTAAGCCTAATATGCGCAAGGAATTTGATTGTTTATGGCAAGGCCCTTACAAGGTTGAGAAGAAGTCTGAGAATGATTCCTTTTATCTATCCGCGTCGGAGGGAAGGAGACTACCACTACCCATTAACCCTTATTTTCCAGAAGGAACTTGATTTCTTAGGTTTAGGGTAGAGTAGGTTAGGGTAGGTCATTTTGAGTGCTTGTTTTATTACACTGTTTTCCTTCTATTGATGGTATTCATTGCTTTATCATGCATTTGTGTTAGCTTAGCATTTATATGTTCTATATCAAAAAATGATATAATGATGAAAGTGAAAAAAATTATTTTCTCGCATGGTTTTATATTTTCATAAACCAAGGTGGATTACATCCCCCTAGCCTTTTGTTACTAATGTTAGAATGTAGAAGGGATTTTAGAGTGATGCAGGATGTAGGTCTTGGAGCACCAAAGATGTTGAGGTTCTCATGCGCTCTACGTTGAGCACATGTCCCCATGTTTGAGCCAAATGTTATCGCCCTCTCATCTAGGGGTAACTAGAGGAGATCATGTCTCATGGCCCACAATGAAGACAATGATCCTGATGATGATGATGATCCGTATTCTCACAGGATGTAGCCCATCATCCCTTCAGATGCCTACCTCCTCATCAACATAGCTCATCACACCCGATCAACATGGTTCATTGGAAGACGGTGATCCAACACATTATGAGGGACATTAGTCCTTGTTTCATATAAAGTGTCATATTTAATGCATCTGGCATGTGAGTGAGGATCATGGGTTGAAGTTGGATAATGGATCATAAGCTCAAAAGTTACGCGTTTTTCCTTGTTTCACCTTGGTGGCCCGTCATTGGTGTCCTAGTCCCGTGTTGTCACTCTTTAGGAACATGGGTACTAATGGGAGGCTTTGATAACGGTAACGTATTGTTTCCCCCCCACACTTAACATTTTCCATCATGGAGCCTTTCGCGGTGTAATAAACCTCAGTATGTTTGTTACATGTACACCAAAAAGGCCCGCGGTTCATCCTCCTATGAGAACAAGGGCTATAATGCTAAGGTTGATGCAGATGTTATAAAAATAAAGAAAGAATGTTATAAAAGAAAGAAACAAATGTGGGATATTGAATGGCCAACTTTAAAGGCCAAAGGCCAGCTTGATCTTTGCCCCCTCGCCATGAGGCGATCGCCACTAGTCCTAATGCATTGAATGCATGTCAACTAAAAGGGCTTAATCCCAGCAAGACAGAAAGAAAGAATAAAATGCTTGAATCCTGAAAAGGGGACTTGCAATGCATAAAATGAATATCAAAAGGCAAGAAAGGGGTTTGAAATACACACACTACCAAGGAAAGGGTATCTCAAGCAGCAAGCGCTCCCTCTACAAAGGTGCTCATGCAAATGGACCAAGCATGATACCTTGCATGTTAATCACACCATCACCATGAAGTCAACCAAACACATTTTCTTTCACCATACTTACACTTAGATAGGTCTCTTGGGAAATATCCCTCCACCTAGGTACGGGCACACCTAATAGAGTCTTCTGATGATCCTCCCATACCTAAACTTGCAAAATTGCATAAAGTCTTGAGCTAATGTGAATTTTGAAGGGGATATCCAATGTGAATTGTTCATGTGGCTTCTGTATTAAATCATAGCCTATTTTATACGTTTTTAAGAACTCGTGTACCTTGTGATTGCTAGTCTTACTGAATTCTATGGCTTTGAATGACTTGGGTGCACTTGACATGGTCCTTCAAAGGAAATCCTCATGCTTTCACCCATAACGTTATGCATTTTATACAAGACATGGCATGTCTGATGCAGAGCGTTGGGTCACATGATGACTTGGCACATTCAAACATATCCTCACACACCTCCCAGACCCTGGACAATGGACAAATGAGCTCTCATTTTGCAAATATGAACATATTGGTTGACAGAAAGGCAAGAAGCCCACATCTTGGGAATTGCACCCCAGAGCTTATTAGACATTAGATGGAGGACGTTGCACTGGGACATGATTGGACACCATTTAAAGAGATGATGGAATCTCCTTCCACCTTGGATGTTGGCCTTTTCACCTTGGACGTTGGGCACATTGATGATTACGGCATGCACTAGGATACTTTGATGATGATGGGGCTTGCTTGCCATTGGGACATTATTTGAAGTTTTGGGTCCTTGTTGTATGACATGACCATTGATAAGGAGGCGTGACTTCCACCTTGATTACACCACTTGACGATGAGACATGGCCTTTGGAGGCCTCCTACACCCTCTTGGAGCATGCATCACCCACACGTGTAACCTTGGAGGACATATTTTGGTGTATTAGAATGTTTATCTATTGTTTCGAGGCTATTTGACGGGTCAACCTAGACCTATCTCACTTATATCATAGATTACTTACATTTTGAGGGGCTTTGGAGGGTTTTAGAGCTAGGCTTTCCTCATATAAAGAGGCTAGTGCTACTCCTAAGCCAAATCACAACTCACCACTTGTGAGAACTACTACTACTTGTCTTCTCTCTTATCTTTTTCCCTATGAAGCTCTTGTGCACACATTTGGAGTGGTTTTGGTGGATGCTTTCTCTTGTTATGGTGGATTCTTCGTGACATAGATGATTTTAGGGGCTAAATTTTGCCAATGGGCTAATTTTCCATGGTTTTTCCCAAAAAAAGATTCTCCAATATCTGATTTTTCTAAAAATAATTCGCCCAAATTCCATAGAATAAAATTATTCTACCTTAAAAATCGCCAAAATGTTATAGAAACTATATAAAATCCTTACAAATTTGAATATTTTTACAAAACTATAGCCAAACATTTTACATTTTGCATATTAAGGATAGCCCATGCTTCTACATTTTAATATAAATTAACATCCTTAAAATTGTCCCTGCTTCACAAACCAGGGTTTCCTCATGCATATAGAATTGAACTAGTAAGTGCTTTTCAAAGTTTGTGTTTATTCTTGGCATATTTTGGTGAATGTTATAATACCCCGTATTAATAACTAGTAATAATAATAATAAATATTTAAATAGTATAAAAATAGAAAGAAAACATATAATAAAAATAATTACTTTATTAATATAGAATAAAAGGGGAAAATAAGAAAAGGCTAAAATGACATGATTAATTATTTAATGACCAATGTGACTTATGCATGAATGAGTAAGAAGAATTCTATATCATGAAGGAGGAGAAAGTTTGGGGATCTTTTGCTTGGGAAATTTGAGGAAAAGGCTTGGAAGCTAGCATAGGTAGTTGATTGAGGGCTCTCAATCGTGATCACTGAGGGGTTGCTTGGGAGGAGAGTCATCCCCCACACTCTATTGTGGCATGTTGGATCAAAGCTTGGAGCGCAACGGTTCGACGTGTATAGCGATGTAAGTGAGTTGATGTCTTCACCTCTCAGGTAAGTCTCTCACCACTCACTCATTCTTTTCAATTATGTAATCGGGATCATGTATTTCTACTTTGTTCAAGTCAATGGTTGCAAATTGCTATGTTTCTTTGTCTATTTAGAATAATTAGAATTTGGGCCATTACAAACAAACATAGCAATTTGCAACCATTAACTGAACAAAGTAGAAATAGATGATCTTGATTACATAATTGACAAAGAGGAGCAAGTGGTGAGAGACTTACCTGAGAGGTGAAGACATCGACTTACTTACATCACTATACACGTCGAACCATTGCGCTCCAAGCTTTGATCCAACATGTCGCAATAGAGTATGGGGGACAACTCTCATCCCGACCAACCTCTCAGTCATCACGACTGAGAGCCCCCCGAGCCCTCAATCAACTACCTATGCCAACTTCCAAGCCTTTTCCTCAAATTGCCCAAGAAAAAAAATCTCAAACTTTCTTCTCCTCCTTCATTATATAGAATTCTTCTTACCCATTCATGCAATCATTTACATACATAAGTCACACTTGTTATTAAATAATTAATCATTTCATTTTTAGACTTTTCTTAATTTAGCTTTCCTTAATATATCTTTTCTTATTTTCCCCTTTTATTCTATTAATAAAGTAATTTTTTTTATTATTTATTTTCATTCTATTTTTATACTATTTGAATATTTATTTATTTATTATTATTCCTTTTTATTATTATTATTATTATTATTATCAATACAGGGCATTACAAATGCTCTATTAGAAAGGTAATAGTTGCATGTTATCATTATTTTCCTTGAATAATTTTGAAATCCTAAGGAAGGATTAAGAGTGGTTATCCCCTTCCCTTGTTGCATCTACCTTAATTTTGTTGAAGCATATAAGGACAAGATTAGGGATTGTGAGAGGACATCTCCATAACTTTGTCTTTGAAGTTGAAACCCGGTGTTTATGAGAAGATAAACTTTTGGGTTTAACCTAATTCCATCCAATATCCTTGCTAGATACTAGAGAAAAAGTGGGACAACACCTATGTTTTATGAGAGGATAAACTTTAGGTTCTCTTCTTTTCAAGGTGTTGCATTGACTCCATATGCCCAAAGAAGGAAAACGACACTAGTCTTTAGCTCACAAGTGTGTGTTACAAAAGCCTAATAAACTCTCTCACTCTAAAAAAGTGACCTGTTAGTTAGATACCTCATCACATTTGCATGCATATTCTACCTCAATGATTTGCATTTCAAGACAATCTCTTGCTGCTGTTATAAAAGTATGCTACAGCCATGAGGGCTTGATCATAGTGCTGATAACTAATATATTTCATGCTCTCAACTTCATTCAACTATTGGTGGATAATTGGCAAGTGTTTCTACTGCTATTAGACATATTTTCATCCATTTATTTGCTGATTTAGAGCTGATATATTGCTGCTGTCATAAGACTGTTATATTTTGAAGTATACTAGTGTTTACTGCAAGTTTTATTACAACATTTGTTTCTTCTTGATAGCTAGTGCTCTAGGACTTGTTTGTCATTCCTTAGACTTGGTATTTGTCATTAAATACATTGGATCACTTCACACACACATATATGATCAAATACCTTGTTTAAACTCTCTTTGACTTGCCCTATTCCTAGACCTAGCCTATGTCTTTGAGTGACCAAGATAGGGGGCCATAGACTTGCCTTTAGCTTGCTATAGGATCCCTTGAGGTCACAAGGGAAGCATCCTTTGTGTTGGATCCTTATCCATCACTACAACGGGGGAAGTACTTCCCTAGGTGACAATGGCAATTACTTCCAATTGCTACGCAAGTTTAGCATCTTGTGAAGGCTTTGCAAAAGTGCTAGATTCTATGATAACATGTCCAACCATTATAGCTCAATACATGTTCAAATTGAAATTGCTTCCCTATTTGTGGATTAAGTGAATGATGTGTCTAGTCCAAGAGAGGGAAAAACCAAAGTAGACCACATGATTAAACAAATCAGCAATGTGTGAATCATGAGATCAGATGCCATGACTGTTGGGTATGTGTTATATTCGCGTACTGGGGTTTGGGGGCAGCGCTCCTGAGAATTTTTTTTTTCCTTGGGAAACGTGTCACATTTTTGCATCGTTTTTTGTCACCTCGATTTTCATATCCATTGTTGGGCGGTTTTTTGGCACATGGTTTTTTCTGATGGTTTTCTATTTCCAGTTAAAGAATTAGGGTTGTTGACTAATCCAGGTCATTGGTGTAGAAATTCTGAGGTCCTATGAGGCTGCCATCTAGGTCTGTCTTTGACCTCAAGATGGCTCTAAGTTTCAATCTCTGTGACTGTCCTTTGTTGTTGTTTTAGGACAACAAACAGTCAAGTAGTTTTTGCTCACAAATTTGATGGTTAAGTGTCCTTTTGAGTTGCCCTTGCATGTGTTTTATTTTTCCAATGTTAGCACATGCAATATACTCAAAACAAATAACACTACCTCTAGATCTTTACAACTCTAAATGTTGATTTACAATTCTAAGCATGCATGAAATGAACACAAGTATTTTTGGTCAACATGACCCTAGATAAAACCCCCCTAGGGAAAACCAATTTGGAATGGAAGTATATATAAGTGGTGTCTAAAGCATGAGATACAACAAGTAATACAATACAAAGGAACCTGTATACATAGCAAGCTCCTCTCGAGCATTGCCAAAGGATCCAAGGAGATATGTGCCCAAGCTTAATGCGCCCTCTCCCTTTGTTGCTATATCCACTAAAGTGAAGCACCCTTGAACCTGGATGCTCTGAAGAAGAAACCCTTGCACCACAATGTGCTCTTGTGTGTTGCCTCTCCACTGAAACAATTAGATCTGACTTCCTACAAGTATAGATGCTCCCTGCTAGTTGTGCGCCCTCCTCCTCAAATGTGCCCTCCTCCAAGAAAGAACAACCACCAAAAATAAGTTGGGCCCTAAGCCTTCATGAGCCCTCCATGAAAAGAGGCGCCCAAGCTCTCCTCTCCCAATGCTTCCATTCTCATCCTCTTGCCCTTCTCCAAACTCTCTTGGTGAACATACAAGTGAATGAGTCTTTCCTTGCCCTATGCGCCCCTCCTAAGGAAACATAAGGAAACCTAAAAGTTGGGTGGATAAGATAATCTCATCCCATCTCTAATCAATGGTTGAGATCTCTCCAAAAGAATCTAAACTCAAAACCCAATTTGGCTTAGTTTCCTTATTTCTCTTTGTGTCCCTCAATTCACCCAGAAAGTGAAATAATAGTCACTTTTGACTTAAGTGACATATTTCACTTTTGACTTAAATCTCCTAAGTCCAAGTGAAATTAGAATCATAAAGTAAAGTAATGAGGGTAATAGTCTCCCCCTTTGTGTTTGGAGACTCACAAACACAAGGGGGCCACTTTCCAAGGTACCCAAATCTCAACAATTGGGATAGGGTTTTGGATGTCGTTGGCTCCTACATGTATATTGTATTGTAAACAATGTATCACTATGAAAGAATATAGAATATGTTGGTTTTCAAGGTTTGGGTTTCCAAGGGAAAAATCTTTGTGTAATGTGTGTATTTTCCATTGTATCTTTTCTGTTCTTTTATTGAAAATATGTTTGCAATAAAATATTGTAAAAGGTTAAAATCTACAATGATTGTCGAACTCGGCACAAAATCCTTCCTCATCAACTACTCTATTGGTGCTCATAACCCTAACTACTCTCCTAATATCTCTTTCAAGGAAGAGATCGCATGAATGAGGGAAGGAAAGAATACGGGTGGGGGGCTATCCAAGAATGTCATAGAGGGAGCTTGTATGGGAGAACATGAACCAAGGGTCTAGCCTCTAAGTCTAGGAAAGGGCATGGTGTCTAGCGAAAAGAGTATGTCAAAAGGTTTTGGGGAAGTGGAGAAGGGTTGTGCAAAGTTCACGTCTCCTTATAGACATAAATGTTAGCTTCTTAGGACAAACGAGGTAAAGATAGGTCTTGCAAAGGTGAGAGAAAGATGGAAGATCATGCGTAAACATGTAGCGAACGTGCTTGTCAAGAGCTTTTTGTTCCTTATCAAACCATCGGTTCATGGGGTAGGAGCTAGGGGTGACATATAATTGTGTTATCGAATGAAATAGGGGTAGAATTCAACGATCGCCTCCTCTCAGACCATGCAGAGAGTTTCATACTTGGGTTATGCTTATATCTAGAAACATGAAGTGGGAAAGGGTGGGAAGAAACTCCTTATGATGGGTGGTGTAGGAGTCAATGTGCTCTCTATCAAAAAAGAAATACAAAATTAGACAATTAGACGACCTAGATGAGGTAAATTAGAAACGATATATACCAAACTCTAGGCCTCATTTTACCATCAAATTACCATGACTTCTTAAATATTATGGACCATTCTTTTATAAAATAAACTTGCAATTTATGCAAAATCCTTCAAATCATTAAGATTTTCAACCAATAAATTTGAATAGCCATAACTTTCACATCTAAAGTCAAGAGTATGTTGTGTCACTCGTGATTTTTGGAACCCTAAAAGAGAATTGTGCATCAACTTAAGAAAAAAATTATTTTATTATCTCTATGAAAAGATGGCACCTTCAAGGACATCATGTCGAAGCCATGCTATGATAAAGAGAAATTAGCTCATTGCTACAAATATTCTACTAAACCATTCCCTTAGCTTTGTAGTTTTCCTGGTTGAATAGATTATTTTACACAAAAGCATTAATTACTTTCTTTGCAAGTGTTAAATTTATAGCAGCTGCGAGAGCCATTCTACTGAAGGATGGCTAAGACTCTAGAAAAGATCTAGGGCCCCCAGTGCACTTATGGGGTACTTGGTCTGGGACCAAACAGTCAGTGCCATGATAAAAGCCCCTAGATATGTCT
>SNQJ01S0071257.1:67339-86730 GCA_010110895.2 Picea sitchensis | reverse complement strand
TGTCCTTCTTAGATCTACATACTATGTGCTCTATCTCTGATTGAATTACAGAACCAGTTGTTTTGATCATTGAAATTTTAAAAGAGATCACTGTTCTGCTAATTTACCCTAAAACTAACAACAAGAAAGAATATCAGTGGAATAAATGCAATACCATTAGTAAGATTATCCCAGTACGACTAGTAATATTAGCCCATGGAAGGGGATCTTACAGTCTCCCCTTCCTAAAATTGCTTGCCCACAAGCAATTCCGAATCCATGTGCTGCAAGACCTATTCTCCCTCCCAAGAAGCATCCTCAATTGGCAGATTATTCCATTTAATCAAATACTCCTTGATACTCATGTTTCTTAACCTTTTCTCCCTGACCTCGAAGACATCTTCAGGAATTAAAATCAATTGGCCCTCCCCATCAAGTGGTGGTAGCTCCTCTGTAACTGTTACTTGTAGACCCAATGCCTTCTTCAAGCATGACACGTGGAATACATTATGGATTTTTCTCCCTGATGGCAATTCAATCTCATATGCTACCTCCCCAATTCTTCTACTCAACCTGTATGGACCATAGAAACCTCAAATAGACCAAGTCTGCCACCTCAAAGTTGTGCTCTAACCTATTTTTATCTGCATTGATCTTTTCTTGGTTTTGAGACCTCTGTAAATGGTCCTTAAGCTCCCTAAGAATTTCCAGACTTTCTTGGACCCAATCCTTAGCCATAGGAGCCATGTTGTCCCCTAGCGCAACCTCCATGAAGGTAAGTGAATCATAGCGATACGATGCCCTGAAGGGTTTCATGCCAATGGACCTCTGATGGGTAGTGTTATAGCAATACTCCCCTAGATGAAGCCATTTGACCCATGCTCTTTGTTGTCCTGCCACATAGTTCCTGAGGTATCCTTCCACCCATTTATTAACTATTTTTGTTTGTCCATCAATCTGAGGGTGGTAACTCATGTTAGGAGTCAATTCAGTGCCAACAAGTCTAAATAACTCTTGCCAAAGAATGCTCATGAACCTGCTATCCCTGTCACTCACAATATTCTTGGGCAACCCGTGCAATCTAAAAACCTCTCTGAAGAACAATTCTGCAACCTAAGATGCGCTATACTCCTTGGATATGGCGAAGAAATGTGCAAACTTGGTCAAGCGATCCACAACTACAAAAATACCATCCTTTCTCGGCACTTTAGGTAAACCTATGATAAAATACATAGATATGCTTTCCCATTTATATGCTAGGATGGGAAGTGATTGCAATAAACCTACTGGATGGGTATGCTCAACCTTGTTTTGTTGACAAATTGTGCATTCTCTCACATAGTGCATGACATCTTCTTTGCGACCCTTCCATGCAAACCTCTCTCTAATCTACCTGTAAGTTTTTGAGGAACACTTGGTGCCCAGCTAGTGGTGAATCATGAAATGTCCTTAGCACCCTCTCTTTGAATTTGGATTCTGGTACTACATAAATTCTTCCCTTATAGTAGATAAGGTCATCTAAGATTCGAAACCGCTCATCTTGAATTTTCCCATCCATAAGCTCACAAGCAAACTTGTTTTCGAAGTACTCTACTAGCAAATGTGATTTCCATTCAACCAAAATTTCTGACAAAGCATAAGTTGTAGGCCTCATAGACAATGCATTTGCTACAACATTATTCTGCCCTTTAACAAACTCTATGTCAAAATCATAGGCTTGGATTTTCCTTACCCACTTCTGTTGCCTTTCATTGACGTTTGTTTGCTCCAAAAAGTATTTGAGACTATTGTGATCTGTTCTGACTATAAACTTGGCTCCCACCAAGTATTGTCTGAACTTAGCTAGTGCATGCTTGATAGCTAGCATCTCCTTATCATAAATAGTGTATAATAACTCGGGTCCCCTTAGTTTTTTGCTTTCAAAAGCAATAGGATACTTGTTCTGCATGAGGACCGCCCAAATTCCTTCCCCTGATGCATCACACTCTAGTATAACTGGTTGAGAAACATCTGGTAATGCTAGGACCAGGCAAGTGCTCATGACCTTCTTTATTTTGTCAAAAGTTTGTTGGGCCATTTCAATCCACTTAAACGCACCTTTCCTAGTTAGATCAGACAAGGGCACACAAAGTTGTGAGAACCCTTTAACAAATCTCCTATAGTGGGTGAAAATACCAAGAAATCCTCGTAGCTCCATGATGTTCCTGGGTGTTGTCCAATCCAAGATTGTTTGTATCTTCTCTTGATGAACTTGTACCCCTTTTGCTCCAATAATATGCCCCAAATACAATACTTCTATCATCCCAAACTCACATTTAGACTCCTTGTCATACAAGGATTACTCCTCCATGATGCTCAAAATTTGATCCAGATGCTTGAGGTGATCCTCCCAAGTTTTGCTATAGATTAACAGATCATCAAAGAAGACTAAGAGATACTTCCCCAACTGTTTATTGAAGATGTGGTTCGTACAAGATTGAAATGTAGTTGGTGCATTAGTTAACACAAAAGGCATAACTAAAAATTCATAATGGCCATAGTGGCACCTAAAGGTCATTTTATGGATATCATGTTCCCTTACCCGAATCTGATGGTATCCTAAACGAAGATCAATCTTTGAAAAGTACATTGCGCCATGGACCTCATCAAGCAACTCATCAATCCTGGTAATGGGATACCTATTTTTAATTGTCTTCTTGTTTAGTGCCCTGTAGTCAATGCACATTCTCATGGTGCCATCTTTCTTCTTAACCAACACAACCGAAGATGCAAATGGGTTTGAACTAGGCCTAATGTGACCCATATCCAATAACTCTTTGATTTGCTTTTCAATTTCATCCTTGACCCTTTTTGGGTGTCAGTAAGATGTGGTGATGACCGGTTTAGCTCCTTCTTCTAGCTCAATGGTGTGTGTTATCCCCAACTCCTAGGGATAACTAAGGAGATGATGTCTCGAAGCCCTCAGGATGTAGACATGGAGTACCGAGAGACAGCTTGACCAACAGTGTCCACTTGCACAGACAAAGACCCACCTCACCACCACAGCTCCAGGATCATCACGACGGTACCCACCACATCAGCTGGCCTCCAAAAGACATTGGGTCTTGCTCCATTAGGTACAAGTCAGGTATAGTGTCATTTCAATATTTGAGGCATTTTATTTTGTTGCATCTATTACTGCTTTTGATTATGTAATGTTTGCTTGGACATTATACTCTTTGCCCTGTTTCCATTGGTGGTTGACATTGTGTCCTAGTAAGTGGGTCACCCTTAGGGATAGGTATGCTACTGGGAGGTCCTTTTGACAAGTCATCGTCGGATTCCCAACCATACTAGTCACTTTCCACACTTCATCCCCTCATCTCCTCACCTTTATTTTCGGGTTATCCCCCAAGAAGGGGTTGTCCCTCATTTCATGGGAAGAAGGGGTTGAAGGCCCAGAGGCTTGTAGCTGGCAAAAGATAAAAGCCAATCATTAACCTTCTGGATGCTTGTCGAGGGATCCCGAGGACAATGAAATGTCTCTCATAAGAAACTAATCGGACCCGTGAAAGATAAATATAACAAAATGCCAACCATGGTGGAGCATGTGTGGGCACTGTTTTTATTGCTTAGGTAGAAGCCCCACATGTGTTTTCAACTTGGGGAAGCATGATGTGACCAGGGTAGAGTCAAAGTAGGCACAATTTTTCATGCTTAGGTAGAAGCCCCACTTTGGTTTCAACCTGGAAACATCCTAAAAGAATAAAAGCCAATAATTGGGCTTGGAAAAAGGTTGCATTGAAACTGCAGGTGCAGCACAACTTCTACAAAGGCACCCATAAGTGAGACACTACAACCCCTTGTGTGTCATGAACCCCATGCCCAAAGGTTGTTTCCCCCATCCATGACACCCCATCCACATGACTTAGAAGGAGGTCCTCTCGAGAAACACCCCTAAACTTGAGGAACGATTCACCCAATAGGTCGTTTTATCAACCCTCCCATACCTAAACTTGGCAAATTGCATAGGGTCTTTCAGCATTGGCTTATTTTGATGAGGTGGTTTAGATGTACTTGCTTAGATGGCTCTTTTATTGATTTGAATTACTCATGATGCATTTGACTTGAGATCCTTGGAGGGTGTATCCATTTGCCTTTGCAGGACCCAATTGGTGGACAGTTTTGGAGGAACAAGCCTAGCTTGGGCTTCCACAGGGTTTGAAGCCCACAGGTTGAATACTAGGGTCCGCATGCCCGATGATGAAAAGATGCCTTTGGAGGCCTAGAAGACATCATGGAGGACCTAACCTAGCCCCTACCACCCCAACAATTTGCCAAAGAAGGCCAAAACGTCACCCTTGAGGGCTTGACATCATAGCAGGGCTAGGGTTTGGTGGTGGTTGAGGACACTTGGCACGTTTTGAAGGAAGGAAGCCATGGATCGTGGAGAAGAGGCTTGGATCGAGGACACATGGCCTTTGGAGGCCTAGCTCACCCTTCTCGTACTCCAACGACTTGAAAAAGTGCCAAAATGTCACCCTAGAGGGGTGATGTCTTACTTAGGGTTTTAGTTATGTGCAAATTATGAATTAATAAAGTATTATTTTATGTAAAGGGGCAAGATTAGGGTTGTTGACCCCTATATCGGCCCAAGGTAAGACTCATCTGTGGAATATATATGTCACATGGCACGGTGCTTCCCCTTGCTACCTCCACTAAGAATCCCTCAAACTCAACAGTAGGGAGGTGTCTCCTGCTTACCGAAGCAACATCAATAAAGTTGTGGGAAGCCCCACCATCAATAAGTATTGTGACCCTTTGTCCTTGGAGGACTCCTTTCATCCTGAAAATGTTGAATTTTGGTACCCCACTGATGGATGCAATAACAACCTTCTTAATCCCTGCCTAGTTGCACATTGGCTCCTCTTCTTCTTCCCCATGCGTGGGTTCCTCTTCTGATTGGTTCACTTCAATATTTTGAATGTTTCCTACATCATCTTCCTCTTCATTGTCCAAAAGAACCTCAATGTAGTGGATCTTCCCCTTTCCCATGCATCTATGACCTGGTTCCCATGGCTCTTCACAAGTGTAGCATAGTTGTTTTCTTCTCAACTCCCTTTTGATGGCTTCATCTAATTTCCCTTTACCTTTCTCTACAGTCCTTTGATCTTTTCCCCTTGGAGCAGTTGGTGGCCTTGGAACGAACTTGGTTTTTGAAGTTTCCCCCTCCAAGTCCCTACTCTTCCAAATCACATCCTGAAGGGTAGTAGGCTTAAAATCCTTGACCCATCGACGCAATGGCTAGCCCCTCAAAAAAGAGCATCATCAACCTGGATTTTGACACATCTGGAACCATGATTGTTAGCCTCTGAAACTCTTAAATTAATGCCTTCGTTGATCCTATCTGCCTAAGTTGTGTGAGCTCACGGAAATGAAGTTTTTGATCTCCCTACTCAACCATGTCCATGAGCTTCTGTGTGAAATCTGCATATGAAGTAATGCGTGCATGTCACAAAGTAGTCATCCCATCGTACCACCACTCATGAGCTTTGCCTTCCAAGTATAAGGAGGCAAATTTGATGGCATCCATCTCCATCATGGGATTTCACTGCAGATAAGCATCCAATTTTTGTACCCATGCCTTTGCAAAAGATTTGGTTTCTCCATCGAAAGTGGGGATCTCCATTTTCCATGCCTTGCGCCCCAGTTCATTATCATTTCTATGAAATTCTCTAGGCTTGCCTCTATATTTGATCCCGCAATATTGTCCTAAAGAAACCTGTCTCCTGAACCCTGTACTCAAGGTTGCACACTCCCTCTCATATTCTTCAAAGTTGTCGTTTATCTCCATACACCTTGGGACATTGGCATCCTATTGTTAGGTGTCTAGAAAACATGGCATGTAAGGTCTGGGCGTGACTCTGCTACTCATTGGTACACTGTTCGTTGTGCCCCCAAATAGAATTTGCCCCTCGATATGGATTTTGTGACTAGTCTCTGCGTGATACCTCTCTCCTCCATGAGATCCACTAGCCCCATCGTTCCCTTCATTGTTCTTTAGTTCCCTGTTATGTACCATTTGCATGAGAAGATGTGCAATCATGTCCTGCCCTGCTTCCAATGTGGTAACCAACCGCTCTTGTCCTTGTTCAATAGTTGTCTCGTCCAAATGGTGTTGCATGATAAATTGTGTCTTGTCAATAGAACGTTGTAGTTCTTGTGTTATCCTTGCCAATTCAAATGGAACCTCTTTTTCATTACTATCTCCTAGTTCATGTCTTTCCCGCATCTTTGTTTCTGGCTCCTCGGTACCCTTATCCTTCTTCTTCCTGTTGTACCCTCTCATTAGAAATTCCCCACAGGCTAGGAGGATTCAAAAGCTCCGATACCACTGTAAGATCCCAAGTGGATCTATGTGGATATTTTTCAGTTTTTAATGTTTCTGGTTGAAGGGTCTTGCCAAACAATTCGCACTGTAGCTTGTTGAGCTTATGTTTGGGGTTTATTGTTTAGTTTTGGTTGCACACATAGTTTGCAATGATAATTGAGCTTTAAATAACAATGAAATACATAGAAACAACAAAAAGAATAGCCACAAAACTCAGACCTGTATTTTATTTAATATATAAGTTGACCTCAGTACAAGAGATGACCACATCTGGAAATAGATATAGAAGAATGGAAGATGTGGTTGATAGCACCTCCAAGATACAATAGAAGAGAGAGATATGGGCTTCCTTGAGCCTTCAATAGAAGCATGCAAAGAATTGCAAGATCAATCTCTTTCCCTTCCTCCAAAATGATGAATCTCTTAGTTGAAATACGCCCTCATTGGCTGTAGCGCACCCTATCAATTCGCGTGGCTTAGATCAGGCCCCCAAACCCCATGAAATAGTAGTAAACCTATAGAGAAGATAATGGCTAGCTCATGTGGGGATTTTCACTTGTTGTACATGAAAAAACTGACCACAAATCAGTAGATCTCTCCACCCAACTCCACCCTCCTTTAGGAAATTTGCCCAACCCTAATAATAAATAATTATGAAGACTAAAAACCCCCAAGAGTACCAAGAAAGGTCACTCCAGTGATGGAAAATGTACCCAAGTGAAGATATCTTCCAGATCCAACCACCAGAGGCCAAATTGAGCTACCTAAGGCTGAATAGTTTGCCCTTCCTGCAGAAAACCATACAAGGGTGTGCCCTTCTTCACAACTGATAACTGAGAATGATCTGATCTGAATAGAATGGTGAGGGTGGAATCTTTCACCACCTTGGCCAAGCTTGGACCAGGAAAGGAGGGATCTTTCACCTCCGTGCTGATCTCTAGGGTTTGTCTAGTCAAAACCCTCGAAACACTTAAGCTGCCAGAGCTCAATTTTCAAATAGAAAGTGATCAAGACTGAGTGAGGCGCCCTCATCTTCTTTTTACACTTGTCATTCTAATTCTCACTTAAATAATTAATTGGCTTTCTAAACTCTATTTCTTTACTTATCTCATAATAGCCAATTAGCTTTATTTTCTTATTAGCCAATGTCACTTTACTAATTTGACTTTAGCATCTTAATGACATAATTTGGTCACCTTAGTCCCCTTTTTAGTGAGACTATAGCCTAGTGGGAACAACTAGTCTACTAAGTCCTCTAGATCTTTGGTTGTATGGATGGGGATCTTACACCTATTTGCAAAGTTGCAGGCTTGATTGTTCAGAGTAGATACAATCATAACTTTTGGACTTCCTTGCATTGTCCATAATCTAACCGTGATTTTAAAAGAGATTGAAACTAAAACTACATAGATTAAGGAGGTCAAAGGGCAAGCTAGCGAGATCAGAAAATTCATCACCAACCACCACCAGTCTCAGGCAATATATCGAGAAAACTCCAAATTGGAGTTGCTCAAAGTTGCTAAGACAAGATACACCTCAAACTTCATAATGTTGTGCTACGATGTTGAGGTCAAACCTACATTAATGAGTGTCGTAGTGGGCGCAGCTTGGGCTAAGTGGAGACAGGCAGATCCAGAGAGGGGAAGTATGGTGTGAAGGGTGTTGATTGATGAGGATTCGTGGAGCAACGTAGATTTTTTTCTCAAGTTCACATTACCTGCATTTGAGCTTCTCTAAGATGCAGACACAGATAGACCTTGCTTGGGAAAGAATTATGATGGCATGGATACCATGGTTAAGAAAACTCTGGAAATTATTACATGGGAGGCTCCCACTCTTCTTTTTGTTGACGTTGATTTTGCAGAGCATGTGAGATCCATCATTGTTACGAGGTAGAATGGCTTTAACACTCCATTGCACACTTTGGCACATGCTCTAAATCCAAGACTTTATGATGAAGATTTCATTGCTCAAAGCAATGGGAAGATGTAGGCCCCACATAAGGACAAGTTGTGTAAATAAGTGAACAAAGCCTTCCAAAGGTTGTTTTCAATGTCTTTACAAACAAAAGTGAGGGAGGAATTTGCTTGTTTTATACTGGATTAGATGATTTTGCAAACATCTCATCTTTGGATGAGAGGAGAAGCATGAACTTGGTTAAATGGTGGACGTTTCATGGGGAAAATGGTGCATATTTGCAAAACCTTGCCACTTGTGTTCTATCGCACAATGGCAAGCTCTTCATCAGTGGAAAGAAATTGAAGCAGCTATGGTTTCATTCATTTCGTGAAGTGCAATAGGTTGGGATCACAGAAGGATGAGGATCTTGTATTTGTGCATTCAAACCTACACCTTGTATCTCATCGGGATGAAGAATGTACAAGTGGGCCTCATAAAGACTGGGATGTGGATGTAGAATGCCCAGACTTGGAACTCTCTCTTGTTGCTCTTGATATTGGTGGTGACGCAACCAGAAGTCAAGTTGTCTCTTCTTCCAATCCACACTCTAGTTCTGTTGAACAAGGATCTTGTTCTATTTTTGTTGATGAGGATGAGGATGAGGATGAGTTGTATTAGGATATGTAATTGTACTTGTCTTTAGCTCGTGTTTTATTTCATTTTCAGCACATATAGCCTCATGTATAAAGGTTGATTTTGGATGTATAGCCGCATGTATAAAGGTTGATTTTGGATGTATAACCTCATGTATAAAGGCTGATTTTGGATGTATAGCCTCATCTATAAAGGATAATTTTGGATTTTGCATCATGTAATCTCTATGGGAGTTGATATAAACATAGTTTTTCTTCTAAAATGTCATTTATGTGTATCATTATATCTTTCGTGCAAGATAACGTGTTATTTTGGGAGGGGTCACATTTCTAGGCATTCTTGTTTCGGAAACTTGTAGATGTTTTCCATGTTTTGTGCAACTTAGGTCCAATATCTCACCTCAGGAAATCCCATCAAGGTAAAGTGCAGAACCACAACACATCCTCCAACCACATTAGCATCATAATAGAAAGGGGCAACAAAAATGCTTACCCATCCCAAACATCAAGTATGTCCCCACCGCATATCCAATACATCATTCTTCATGATGGATTGATATTCTTCCACCATGGCATTTTTCCATACTTAATGCTTAGCAACATCCTCATAGATGGTGGGCTCTGCATCACTAATATGAGCCATAACAGCCACATAACCTAAATATCTTTGAGGTCTATTACTCTCTTTGAATGTACCTGAAGGAGCAGCATGTTTTTCTGCCTCTCGCAGAATTTCTCTACACCAGGCAGGCTTCCTCTTAGCATGAGGTACCTCTAAAGGTCTCTCTATCTGTTCTACTGGATCCACAGTATCAAGTTGATCCAATGGCTCTTCAAGTTCCTCCATCTTTGTATCCAGCTGCAACTCTTTAGATTGCTTAAATGCAGCTTCTTCATGAAATGTTACATCCCTGCTTACCTTGATGTGTCTTTGGCCTAGAACATAGATCATGTAGGCCTTGGATGTTTCACTGTACCCAACAAAAGTTCCTTTCTACCCAGAAGGCTATATCTTTAGTTCTCTTCTCTTTCGGCACATGTATGTAAACTGGACATCTGAAAATCCTCAAGTGTCCCACTTCTAGCTTTTCACCAGTAATTGCTTCTACTGGAGTCTTTTCCCCCAGAATAGCATGAGGACTTTTATTCTAAGTATAAATTGTTGTGCTCGTGGCTCCTTCCCATAGTGATGTGGGAAGGTCCTGATCACACATCATAGCTTTTGTTGCCTCACATATTGTTATGTTCTTTCTCTCAACAATCCCATTTTGCTAAGGGTTGTAGGGCACAGTTAGTTGTCTCTTGATTCCTGCTTCTTTACAGAAGTCGTCAAAATGATGAGACTCAAATTCCCCACCATTGTCAGTCCTCAAAGCACGTATGTATTTTCCAATCTGGTTTTCAATCAATGCTTTGAATTCTAGGAATTTACTGAAAGTTTCATTCTTTGCCTTTAGAAAATAGATCCATGATTTGCTAGAGAAGTCATCTATGAAAATCACATAATAAAAGCATCCACTCAAGGAAGGCATTGACATTGACCCACATATGTGTGAATGTATTAAATCCAGATTTCCTTTAGACATTTTGTTATTGTTAGGAAAGGACTTCTTTGTGTTTTTACCAAGAACACAACCTCTACAGATACCATCATGTTCAAAATGAAAAACAAACATTTCTCTTACCATTTTCTGTAGTCCAAGGAGCGCTTTGTAGTGAAGATGTCCAAACCTCCGATGCCACAACTCTAGTGGACTAACTGAATCATGAACCAATGCATGGATATGTCCTGGAATCTTGTAGAGACCTCCCTCTCTAATTCCAATCACAATTGTTCAACTTAGCTCTTCATTCTTAGGCCATAAGAGAGATTTCTTGTCCATAAAGATCACCCTGTAACCTTTATCTTCCAGGATTGCAACAGAAATAAGATTCTTCTTTAAACTAGGAACGTACAGGATCTCCTCAATGTGCAACTCACCCTTAGATTCTAGCTGAATGGATGGTGATCCAATTCCTTCGATTGCATAGCTAGCACTATCTTCGAGTTCTACCTGAGCAAAGAACTTCTTCTCTTTGAAGTTCGCAAGGACTCCTTTATTTCATGTCATGTGTCTGGAAGCTCCACTATCCACCAACCAGGATTCAGCATTGTTTGAAAGAGAACAAGAGAGTGTTGAAATAAGATAGTATTCCCTCCTAGTCTCCTAATTACTGGAAGCCCCTTTAGTCTTCGTCCTTCGAGACTCATCTTCTGCAGCAATAGAAGCACGATATTTACCCTTGTGTCCTTTTCTGATCTTTGGACAATCTCTGGCAAAGTACCCCTTCAGTTGACAGTTGTAGCACTTGACTCTTGTTATATCAAAATCTTTTCCTTTGAAGCCACCTCTGCTTTTCTCCTTTTGAGGAGGAAACTTCTTCTGAGAAGTAAATCTTTTCCCTCTCCTTGTCCTTGTTGTTAGAGCAAGGTTCTCTTCTTTTGAAGAACCATTTCGACTCTGAATTCTCCCTTCTTCCTGCAGACAATCATTTTCGCGAGCATTTATCCCAGCCAGAAATGTCTTCGAGGAAGGTGGAAGACCATCTACAACAGTCTGAACGAAATCATCATCGTCTATAGTTACACCAATGACCATCAACGGATCTCTTAACTGAGAGATCTTTGTGAAGAAGGAGGGAACAGAATCACTCTTCTCCATCTTGAGAGTTCGAAGCTTGTTCTTTAGAACCCTCTTTTGACTAGGTGCCCTCTTTTCATACAGATTAGATAAAGTATCAAAACAATCCTTTGCAGTCTCCAAGGGTGCTATAACAGGCAATGTGTTATCCTTTACCAAATCAAATATTATTCGCTTTGCCTTTGCCTGATTTCTCTTGAAGGTTGTTCTTCCTGCATTCGTAGTGGGCTCTTCTACTGTATTGAACACAAAGTTGTCCAAGTCATGTTCTTTTCAAGACTCTAGCTTCCAAAACGTTAAAGTTTGAAGCCCATTCAAGTCTGTCCTCGGGCCTTACAGAAATTGAAGTCATCTCTGCAAGTACTGTGCTTGAATAAAATTCCTAAGGATCTACGATGGCTCTACCAGACTGCAGAACTGAGCACTTCCACGCCCTAGAACTCCGATACCATGTTAAAATTTGAGCTTAAACAGATAACAGTAGTTAACAGTAGTGTTCTTTAACCTTTAAAGATTAACTGAAGCATAAGAATCATTTGAAGAAAGGCATTCACAGTGTGCACAAGTATTTATCCTGGGAAACCCTCATGGGGAAGAAAACGCAGCAAAACTTCTTGTGATATATATATTAGTCAATCAAGTACAATGTCAATACAATGCTCTCTGAGAGAGAGAGAGAGAGAGATAAAACCACAAGACCAAAACACTTACTGCTGTCCTTTAACTGAGCTCGGACCTGTCTCCATAAGAGAACTCGGATCTGCACTCAATATGACTTCAGGATTGCACCTTTCTCTGTCTTCTAATCCGCTAAAGGTCTGCCCTCTCCTCTAGCCAGCAAATGCCACACATCCTGCCCAAACTCGGCCTCAGAGATAGGCTCTTCACTGTCTCAAAAACGTGCCAAAGATCTGCCCTAGATCTACCATAGATCTACATCAGAAGATGTCTCAGAAGGGCTCGGCCCTGCTGCTGTTTTGGCCTCAGAACAGGCCGAACTTTTGCCTCAGACTGGGCCTCAGTCTGCCTTAGATTCGGCCTCCTAGCTGCTGCCTCAGATGTGTGTGATGTATATAATGAGGGGTGCCTCCCCTCCTATTTATATAGGTTAGGTCACCCTAGGTTAGGGCCGACCTTAGATTAGGGCCGACCTACTTAGGGCGGTTAGGCCGACTTGCTCAAGGCGGTTAGGGCCGACTTACCAAAGACCACATCCAACCAAGGAGAAGTGACACTCCCCCAAACCAAAGACCCCCAGCAAATGATCTAATGCCATGAAGAGAAGGGGATCCATGAAAATGTATCCCCCAAGTCAGTCCAATGCTCCAAGATATTAGCTGCAAATGTCCATCAATGTGATGAAAATCACAATATGAAGTGTAACACATCGCAAACTAACATCTCTTCTATCCATTTGTCGATCTATTTATCCATTCCGATGAACCAATTTTCTTTCCACTCCTACCCACCAACATGAATAAGGTTGTGTTGCATGGAATTGGGAGACTGGTCTCTGAACATGTGACAGGAAATGGGAATCAAGTATTACTATGGACATAAAAAATGTCTGTTGAAAAACRCAACACAATCAAAA
Organism: Picea sitchensis; assembly: GCA_010110895.2. Classification (NCBI taxonomy): domain Eukaryota; kingdom Viridiplantae; phylum Streptophyta; class Pinopsida; order Pinales; family Pinaceae; genus Picea; species Picea sitchensis. The sequence goes on along the minus strand of SNQJ01S0071257.1, from coordinate 73,554 downwards.
TAAATCTTCTTTAGCTGAGCCTGAGAGAAATGCAAAAGAAATCAAGGGAGAGCMAACACCATACGAAGCAAACATGTTTGACCAGCTACAGACTCTGATATGATGCATACTGTATGAAGCAAACATGTTTGACTAGCTACAGACTCTGATATGATGTATACTGTATGAAGCAAACATGTTTGACTAGCTACAGTCTCTGACATGATGTATACTAATTTGAGTCATCAATTACAAATCTGTGGCCAAAAATATATAAATTCTATTCATTTTTATCCACTCAAGTTACAACTTGAGTCATGTAAAAAATCTGCTTGTTCCTAATGACATAAATATTTCAGTTGCATACTTGGACTAAGATCTCACAAGTTGACTGAGAATATCAATCTTACCTGATGGAGCAACCAATTTTCCATTATCAACACATGTTCAGTACAGGAGGAATTCACCCAAGCAATAAAATTTAGCAACATGTGCATGCAGCTGACATACAATTTGATGCTGAAAATAGCCTTTCATAAATTTGGCACCAAAAACATGAGAAACAATAGATTAATAAATTTACCTGCAGTTGATTCCGAACTTTCTCCAACATAGACTCCTGCAAAAGTTATTTCATCAAATTCCTACATGGATCACTGTAACTGCAACACTAACTTACTCTGGGCTTATCTAGCATTTATAACACCTTATATAAGTTCAAATAGGGATCACTTGAATCTTCAACCTCTTGCTCGAGAACCTCTCTTAGGTGAGAGACAAGGGCTGCCCTGGCCATTTCACTGCTTTCAAGTTGCTCAATGCATTGCCTCAAAAGACTGTCCTTTTCCTGCAATTCCTCTACCATATTTGATTCTTGCATATCTCCTGCAGAGATGGGTATTATTACAAACTGAAAAAATAAAAAGAAGAGAGAAAAAGCGGGTTATTTCAAATAAAATAAAATCTGCTAATCATCAAAGAGTATTTCTAACCAAGAAATTTAGTACAGGAAAACATTCACTATCCTTGGCCAAACAAAAAGCACGGTTATCATAACATAACTATATTTTATCACAGAAATATGATGATATAGCCACGGTCCATCCCAGAAGTTATTTGTATAAAGATAAGCAAATGTCCTCTGAAAGAACAAAAATCAATCCTTAAAGCTTCGGGCATCTTGATAACAAGATGTCTCTGTAACTCAAGAAATTTGAATAAAGAGTTCTGAGCAAGCTTGGCTTCTCTTATCAGCATTTTCCAAGACATTAAACATTTAAATTTTGATATTAAAGGTAGTTCTTAAGACAGAAGTAGATTTCAGTATAATGAAGCTAAAGGAGTGTACATGTGCAGAGTCTGCCGACACATAGGATATGCGCACAATGAAAAAGTCTTGGCACAACAAGGAAAGCAGAATCCTAGAGCAAACAGAATAATTCTCTGAAGAATCCCTTCTTGTAATCCTAAAATCATTAAACTCGGGCATTGGGATTTGCACTTCCTTTCTTATTAGCATAAACTATAGACCTCATTAACCATCCTATATTCTCACAGTGATCACAGAAGGCAAGCTTAACAACGCAATCATTTCATACCAAAAGCTTACACTTCTGAGTCACAGATCCCACTTTTCCAATCCTGATGGCACCTCAGAATCCATGTCAAATCCACAATATAATTCAAGTAACAGGTGAAGCGGACAAGGCTTAATCCACACAAATCAAGACATCATGGAATTTAATTTGCAGTTTGGATAAACAGTGCACATATATATTTTCCTTCTCGTGAATCGATTTACATAACAAGGATTTGAATCTTTGATGACTCTGTATGCTTTGATCAGCTAACCTCAAAAAACAATATGCACTTGAGAACCAATCCTGGGAGATGAAATTTTTCCCCATACGTTTGATATTGTAATCTGACTCATCGTGGAACCACAAGAACAAATCATACATAATTATAGGACAGCTGCACAGATGAACACAAGGTTACTATATCTTGCATTAAAGATAAGATAAGATGAGAAAATTTTATTGATGCCCACAAATGAACAAAAAATAGTAGGTCAAGGGGATTCAGAAATACAATCAGTAATAATACACTGACTGATAACAACAATCAGTGATAGAATTGTGTTCCATGTTTCTTCTGAATTTTCCATGCATATTCGTAGCCCAATGCAATGACTTAAAATATTGGCATGCCTTATGTAATGAACCTTATTGCTCCATTTAATCTCTTGGTCAGCTTTAAAAGTTGACTTTCTAGTTCTATGCTTTCTAAAATCGGTCAATTTGAAACTTAAGAGCCAGGAATAAACTAAATGGAGTATTGGAATGCCCAAGTTAGAGGAAATCCTTTTGGTTTTCAAAAGCCAAAAGAGTAACAAGAATGATTTGCATTATGTTTGGTCTGAGGTTGTTACAATTTATGTTTCTCAGCTTGCCAAACAATACAAATGAAAAAAGATATAGCAGTGTTGGCGTGGTTGACCACTGCTTTTCCTAAATGAGTGGTTGTATAAGTGCAAAACTAAAATTTAAAAGTTTTACCAAGTATGTTGGTATTGTAGTTACAATAGTGGATGGTTAAGCAATAGTTTTGATAAGGTCTGCCAAGAAGTATGTCACAACAATCCATAAAGATTTCATAGAATTATATAGTATCAATAAAAGGCCCAATAACAAATCTTATACCAGAGACAAGATCAATATAATTAGGGGAACTGTTGGTTTTCACTGACCCGAGATTATATCTTTGCCAATTGGTTGCATATCAAATTGCAAGGGATATCACAAGTAAAGTTACAAAATTCAACTTTACTGAGGGCCTGTTTTGGCCCACCAATGAAACTTGACTCGAGACTTGGCAAAGACTAGCCAATCATCCTGGTAATGACTCAGAATATAGAAAAATACAAAAATATAAACATTTTGATGAAAAATTTTGCATTGAATTTATTTAGACATACAAGATAACATCATAACACTGAATATAATAAAAAAATAACATATCCAAGTATATCATGTGAGCATACCAACATATATAAAAATCACCATGCAGCACAACATACCTCAATCCATCCAATGTTGAATCAACTCTAAAAATCATAGGACAAAATATGATAATCCATAATAAATATAACAGCCTATCAATGAGTACCAACAAAAGGCCTGCCTACCCTTGCCCTTACCTCAGCAGTTCGCTCCAACCACATTAATTCATCCTCTAAAAGTAATGGCTCCTAGGCCACCTAGGCTTGCTTAACAATCTACCAATCTACTCAGACACTGCATCAACATTGCCCATGTGAAATCAATGCCTCCTGATAGGTGAAACAATTTACAATCAAGGTTTGACCCATCGAACCTAGATGATTTTTTTCTAGAACTGACTAGGTCAACCCGAGGCTGACAGTGTGATCAACCCTTGCTAGGCCTCCCCAAATCTAGACCAAACTGACTCAACATGGTCAAGCTAACCCAATTTAGATGTCTGGTCTAGTCAAGTCTGTGATTTCTAGTCAGCTCAGCACAATTTGATAATTTTATTAGACAAAGTACTTCATATTCCTCGTATTCATAGAACATTAGAGCATAGAATGCTTCACTTATCAATTCTTTATGAAACGAGACTCCTTATTGCCTACTGAGTATTAAGTAGTCATAAGCATTGGTTGTAGATTACACAAACCAGGAGTTTTAGTATAATGGATTTATAATATTCAATGTCTTGTTGTTTTGGCTTGGGGACAAAATGTGTGTTTGAGCTTCTCTTTGTTTAAGATACTCATCATTAGAATGGCCATAGAAATTGTTATAATTGTAAATTTTTCTATCCTAGGTGACTGCTGTCCTAATGTTCTCTCATTAAATAACTCAAAAACAGAATTTATTTAACAGTAGAAAATTAAATTTCTGAACATTGCATCAATCACACACTAGCTGAAAAATGAACAGGCGAAAGAAATAAAACACATACACAGGGATTTTTCCTTCAAATCAGCTTTTCATTCCTTTGATCAAAGCCTACAAGGTGACCTCTGTAGCCTGCTTTGAACCAGCAGTTGTATGGTCAATAAAATCACTTCAACAACAGTGTACAGCCAGATCTGAGGGTGTATGACCTGTGCATGAAGAAAGCACTTCTACAGCAGTGGTGCGGCCTATATGGCCTGCTGTACTTGCTGGTCACTTCATCAATCTGCTCCTCTTCTTCTCCTTGAATGCACTCTGACCTCTTCCAGCCCTCTTCCTGTCTTCTCATGTGTGAGATTGGCCTCTCCTATCTTGTCCTATTTATACTTTCAAAGAAGATAACTAATCTCCTCAATCCTAGCTGCCACCTATCTCAATCTTGACATGGACGGCTAAGAATAAATTCTAATATACGTCACTAATATTCTAGAACTTATAAAACATTTAATTTAGATGCCTAAGACTAGTTGACTTCAAAACATTAGACTTTCACTTTTCTTTTATTTTTCAAGTGAAATTACAAGATGGAATTATTTCCCACTTTTCGTAAGCAATCACTAAAGAAATGTCTCAAACCACTTCCTACACGTTCACACTGAAACCTGTGCAAGCAATTCCTGCTCAAGCTATATTTCTCAACAATAATTGCAGAATGTATGAGCTCCCTTAATAATCACTTGCTAGATTTGAAGGGAGTTGAACTGAAGGAACAAGCAACAAAAGAAGAACACTGGGGGGAAGACTAAAATTAATAATGATTTACGCAAGAAGATGATATGGTTGATCCTTTCTACACTTTTGCTTCTATCTCCATTGTAACCCAAAATGCTTATTCCAACTATATGATGGCAAGAACAAGTGTGCTAGTTCAAACCTCAACCCAAAAAGGATAATTAAAATAAGTCTTATGAAACAAGGCACTTTAAAAAGGTCCCCTACAAATTTTGCGAGGATGCATCAAGCATGACAAGTTTGAAACATTTTGTATCAAGATTACAGTTCTTTGAAAAAGGGTGTACCCATTTGATACAACTTCAAAGAAATTTAACCTTCCTAGAAAAACCATCCTTCGCAATATGTGCAACAAAAAAGTGAAATATTAGGACTACACTTCAAATTAAAACAAGAATATAATTTAGAAAATACATTGTCAGATAATGTTTTGCTAAATTATGAAAAATCCATCTCTTCTACTCACTGGAAAGTCAATTTGTTTCTTCAGAAAATTATTTTTTTACAGATTGCATATAAGCAGCACATTAATTCATGAATCATTCATAGTTCCATTGTCCTCCACAGATGTTGTAGGGGAATGCTCTTACGGCTTTAGCCCCCGCTATGGAACTACACTTCCCACAAATATCAATAGAAGTACTCTCAAAAGCACATTCTTGAAACGTTCTCAATGAAGGAACATTTTCGGGACAACACCCTCGACCTACAATTTTGCACTCCCTGGAAAATTTATAGTGCACTCTTTGGAGTGCTCCCTAGAAACCACGTGTGCTTGAGGTGCATTATTGGGCTCATACCTGCTCCCTAGACTCCTCCCACTAGTGTTAAAAACCAACAATTTTAATTAGTTCCACTTTTATGTTGGGGGGCTATGTGAAGGTCCCAATAGCCACCACGCAATCAAGGAAAAGGATTTAGAAGTTGCTACAACTCCAATCCGTATTCATTTCTCCTTGCATTTTTATTTCACAAAAAAATTGCTTTGAGAGGGTTAATGGCAAACTTGAGGAGACCAACGTTTGAGAGCTTGGAGGAGACAACAGCACTCCAACAACATCAACTTCACCAAGAAAGTTGAGGCAATTAGTATGTCGTCATGTTCCACTACATTCTCCAACCTCTTCCCCTACAAAGCCATGTGGTCATTGTCCAACTTGTGCTGATGCACATGCTATTGTTTGACACAATGTAGCCTTTGCTCGTGCCAAGAGGCCACAAAAGTGGACTTGTTTCCTGTTATCCCCGTTCTCTAGGGATAACTAGGAGATCATGTCTCGAGGCCCACAAGTCCTAGACATGGAGTACCGAGAGCAGGATTGACCTGAGTATGGCCCTGGAGGGCCCATCCTTCTTCTTCTTCGCCAGACTTGTCCTGTTAGTAGCAGCAGCTTCCATCACCATCGGCTTGGACCTGCATCAGAGAAGACTCTTGCTCCATGAGGTAATTGGTCCAAGGTATCATGGTATGTGTCATGTTTGATCATTATAACTTTCTTATATATGCATCAGGTTCCTTAC